>CANXYC013174767.1:0-11878 GCA_948193065.1 Aleurites moluccanus
TAAAGGATTTCATAAGTAGGTCATCAAAATAATAATGACATATCACAGGGAACAGATATATATAAATATTTGACAATTCATCTTGTAAAGAGAAATATACATTTATGTAATTCATAACTTACCTCTCAGCAAATCTTTCCACTATACCGATCAATAATTGATTAATTAACTAGCCTCATCAAATCCTTGAACTGTCCAAACCTAAAAAAATCCCAAATTTTTATAAATTAGGGTTTCCTCAATTAATAATACATACTATGATTTCTTAAAGTTTTAACCATCTTATAGTATCTATTATTGATTCCTAACATTAATTTAATTTATCTCTTAAAGAAAATCTGAAATTATGAACATAGTCACTATTTACATTACTATTCATCAAACTCATAAATTTCTCGTATCTTCCATATCAACCATAATTAATAGCCTTAAATAACCGGTTCTATATAACTCATAAATAATTATTCTAACCACCAAAATCTTATTCTAAAAGAAAATGAAGTTTGGAGAAAATTACCTTATTTCCCCAAAATGAGTGCTTAAAGGATCTTGACTTTGATATGATGACTGAAGCCTTTTTAAATGAGAGAATATAATGATTTAATGCATTAATCCTAAGTATTAACGCACTAGAAAACAAATGGAACATATCGGAGAGAGATGGGAGAAGAAATGAAAAAGAAAGAAGGAAAGAGAAGAATTTATCATGAAAGGGATGGCTACTGCTTCTCCATTAAATAAGCCACTACCTCACTAATTCCCCGCTTCGCCGCTTTCCACTTCGCCAAACCCACTTCAACAAATGCCACCTCGGCAACCCCACTTCGCAAATTTTTCACTTTGCCAATTATCACCTCGACAATCCCACTTCGCCAATTCTCCACTTCGCCAATTGCCACCTTGGTAATCCCACTTCACTGAATTTTCACTTCGCCAATTGCCACCTCGGCAATCCCACTTCATTGATTCTCCATTTCGCCAATAACCACCTTGGAAAATGCCACTTTGTCAATTCTCACTTCACAAATCCCACTTCGCCAAATGCTACCTCAGCAAATCTCACTAATCCAGCTCACAAATGAGCTACTGACATCCAAACTTCTCAATTCTATAATTATTATACAATAAATAAAGAAACATTTCTTTCATACTTACACTTGACTCGCTCAACCTCTAACATTCACAAAATAATCAATAAAATATTCATACTAATTGCAAAAAATAACGAACTGCACATGCTCTGGTCAAGAAAGCATAACCTTCACATACACAAAATTTACAAAACTACCATACAGACTTAAAGATAAGAAAAATATAAATCTAAAACTTTTATATTTCACACTTATCTAAATATTCCAGTGAAATCATAACACTGACTCACAAAATCTTACCTAGACGCACATTTTAAGATTCTTGAAATACTAATCTGGTCATAACAAACCATAAAAAAAAAAAAAATTAATAGGTATTAAACCTAGTTGGGAAGGGTTATTGGTCCTAGCCATAAGACCTGATCAGTCTTATATTTATTGATAGGAGATTGAGTGTGTGATTACACATAGTCTACGTGTTTCATGGCCCTTTATCTATCTTATCTCTATCTTATCTACATGATATGAGTATTGTTTACCTGTTCATTGATTCCAAATTTATATGTTATTGCTTACCGTTGATATCTTTTATTATCATATGCTTATATCTCATATTTAATGATGTATACATGCTCACTGAGTATTTTATACTCACCAAATAGTGGTTTATAAATTTTACAGGAATGAGATAAGAGGAAGCTGATTCAAAGTCAATTTCTTTTCTGACTTGGGATGTCAAGTACATCGAGGTAGAATTGTATTTGTTAGAGGTCATTAGTGACAATTCTTAGAGCTCTATTGTGCTGTGTATAATTAAATGATTAAGTACTATAGTGATATATGAACAATGAAGTAATTGGCATTTAAGTGATATTAAAATGTAATACGATTTGTTATTAAAGTTTGTAATGAATGACTATAATGTGCAATGCTTAATGATAATGATAGTGAAGTGATAATGATAGTTATACTGGTATTTGATAAAATGAAATTCATATGTTTTAAAAGAGATTTAGAAGTGCTATGTATGTCTATGAAATTGTGAAGTTGAGGGTATAAGAAAGGAAAATTATTGGGAGTGCAAAAATAATTTTCAGTACAGGCTGTGTAATTTTTGAAAGACACGATTTTAGGTCGGGAATAAGGTTAAAATTACAAAGGAAACTCTGGCAAAATTTCTATAAAATTTATAAGTAATAAATATGATTTAAGAATTGATGAATGAGTTAATATTGATTGAATGATTGATAAATGGATTGTTTATGGGTTCTACGGGGTTTCGGTGACCTTAGGTCTACCCGTGCCCTAGGACCGTCGAGACTCAAAAGTGGATCGTAACAATACAGTTAGGTATTAATGTATGAATGGTTTGTAGTGGAAATTTAAAATGAATTGATTGAAAGATTGTGTAGAATGAAATATTCATTGTATTGAAAAGAATAGATTTCTTGATTGAGATGAAATAGGTTGCAATTAAATGGAGACTATAGTTATGGAATTGATTTCTTAAGGTCATTCGAGATTAAGTATTGATTGTTTGTAAAAAAAAAAAATTTAAATGATTAAAAAGATGGAATAAGTTACATTGATGTGGAGATTATAATTATATAATTGACTCTTAAGAATATTAGGATTATTAATTGATTGTCTATGAAAGAATTCTTGGATAATTTTAGGAAATAGGTATGATTCTATGATTAATTTTTGACGTTGATAATAATAATATATGTGAGGAATGATAAGTTTAAGATTTTAATGGAGTAAATAACATTGAGATTAACTAATTAAAAATATGTATGTATGCATGTACGGTAAGATTGTAGATGCATAAATGTTCTTAATAGTAAGTGTTGGAATTAATGAATTATTGTTGTTGCTTGGAGACTTTGTGTTATAATAATAGTAAAGCAATGTGTTTAGAATTATAGTTGATATAGTTTAGGGTGATTAAGGCTATATGAATCGATAAGATTATGAGTGATATTATGGGAATAAAATAATTAATTGTATCATCAATTATTATAGTTTTATAGTTGAATAAACTTTGGTGTTATATAATTTAGAACTAAGGTAAGCATGAATTATTAAGGATTAAATTTCTTAAGTTAAACTTAAGTGATATTAATAAAATGTTAGAATATAAAAAGTATTTGCAACAAAGAATGCTATCTAGATAAAAGAGGATATAATAAAATATTGCTTGTGCAAATGGGATCCACATAATTGTGTGAATTGAAAAATCCTAATAATGAATTTGTATCTTTTTAATTATAACACTAACCTTTTATGTTCCATACCATTTTTGGGATATGACGGTCCTAGGGCACGGGTAAATCTAAAGTTATCAGATACCTGTAGAACCCGTTAATATGTCAATTTCTGTTAATCATTTATCAATTTTCATAACCTGTATAGCAAATCTTATTCTAATTTTTTTTTTTTATTTATAGCCCTTATTTCAATGCCTTTTTCCATTTCATTTGTATTATATTCCATTCAATATCTTATTCCCAATCATACATACTATGTTTTAGTCATAATCACATAATACTTATCTAATTAATCATGTACTTCTGTCATTTCGCTTATTTCTAAACCTTATTATGCTTATAACATGTTAATCAGTTTGATTATATACATAGTACCCTATGCATTATTTACTTATCTATATGCAGTACCATAGAGCTCTAAGGAGTTTACCTTTTGACTTCACAAGATATAACAATTACCATAGACTCTTCGATATCCCAAGTCGGAGGAAGAAGTGACTTGAAATGTAGCTTTTATTATTTATTCCTGTAAAATAATAAATAACTATGAGGTGAGTATAACAATACTCAGTGAGCTAATTATATATCATTAAACATATACATTAAATGAGTAGCAATGGAGGAATAAATGAAAGGGTTATCAAGTTAAGTGAATAACAATGATTAAAAAGAACAGGTAAAACGGGTATCAATGTTAAGTGAATAACAATGATTAAGAAGAACAGGTAAAATGGGTGTCAATATTATTTTTTAGATATAAGCACTTTGCACACCAAATGCCTTGAGTAAAAGGAATGGGTATCAATAATGAATAACATTGAGTGATCAATTTCTTAGTATCATGTTCATTTGTAAAAGCAATGGATATCAAAAAAATGGTGTCGTTGAACAATTTGGAAATAGTAACATATATATATATATATATATATATATATATATATATATAGCACATATATACATGTAAGGACGTGAAAATGACAGATAAAATGTCTTGAACACTTATCACATTTAACTTTCTCGTATCACATTTATAAATTACATATGGCAGGCCAAACCTTATGGCTAGGACATGTCTCTTCCTAGCTAGGGTAGAGAGTATAAAAAGTTCATTGTGCATAATGTCGAAGGTATTTACCCACTACCCTATCAGTGCAGTAGCTCTATCAAGTCCACATAGGTGATAAGCCAATGGGCTTCAATATCGGTTCATTAGTATTATTTATCAATCATTGGTAACAGTATAGTACAATACACTTTCAGTGGTTGCTCATTAATCAATCAAGGATACTATAGTTCAGTGAACATGGTATAGGTTCATAATACAATAATGAATAGGATATTCAAAAATCAATTCGGTGCAACGGTGGTCATTAAAAAGCATATGACCAACATTTGGTATGCATTATTTTAGGGCTTATAGAACAAATTCAATAAGGCTCGATTTCACAAAGCAAATACTTAATAGAAACAATTCAATAGGCAATTCAATTTCATTTGAAAATCAATAGAAGTAGATCAATTTAGGTTCAAAACTTTAGACAATCATGGTCAATGTTCAAGAAGGCATTCGGTCAAATGAAAATTAATCACATATGATTACAATAGATCACATTAAGACAATAAACAAAAGTAAATGATGTATAAGTAACTCACCTCACTGAGCACTTCGTTGTTACACTTTCCAATTCCTCTTTATTTGGTCCATTACTTTAGCACTTGTGGTACTCTTCATTGTCTTTTACTCATTCTTGACTCTATATATTCAATTAATTCTAATTTAGATACTAACTAACATGAAATTATATTAATTACTCTTATATTAAATAATTTCCTAAAAATTCCCAATTTCTAGATTTTGCTTATATAAAACCCTCACTGACAGCCTGTATTCCGTTTCCTATATCTATCTTTACACTTTTCCAATTGCTTCATTTTTTTTTTCATAATTAAACTAGACGTTTCAACTCCAACATATCGAAAATTCACATTAATCCCACCATTACACAGTTTATGGTGATCCTTTGAAATTAGCCCTGCTCTCAACACTGTTGCCCTGTAATTTACACATGGGCAGACTATGTTATTTTACTTATAACTCAATCTACACTTATCCAATTATTTTAATTCTAATTTATACTTAAATTAGATATTAATATTATAACATATTCAAATTTCAGGTCATTTTGATCACTGTACAATTATTAGCGAATTTTTAAACTTAATCTACTGTCCTGAAATCTCTATCCGGATAGACTCAATTTCCATACTTATAATTAATTCCATGTTCATCCAATTGCAAATATTTTATAGTTATTTATTTAACATATAAATGAATATTTATTATGTTTACCACTTTCCCTAATTCAGAATTTAAGATCCTCATATCAATAGAATTCTATAACCTATGTTCTGTTTATTAGTCAATTTAGGTAGATTTCACTTATGGCTTAATATCTCTTAAACCACAAATCCAATTGAAAAACTATTTTATAAACCTCTATATAAGACATAAATAAACACTTTTTATGCTGAACACTTCTCCTAATTATGTCTCTAACATTCTCTATAATAAAAATACTGTAGTATTTTTCTTAAATCCTACATCTGAGTCAGTAACAGTTTTTGCTTAATAACTCTTTCCTAAATTCACATTTTAGAAATTTCTTTTACAAAATTCTAATTAACATACTTATCTACAACTTTAATTTTTTGAGTATCCTCAAATTCATTCATTAAGTTTACGGAATTAAAGCTAAAAATTACTGTATAAAATAGATTCCAAAATCTTTTGAAACTCTTGTTCATCTTTATCTTTCTTAATTCAATTCATTCAATTCTCTATTTATTTAAAATATAATACTCTTAAATACAATTAAAAGGATAAGTTTAAGAATCATACCTCAAATTGAAATACTTGAATTCTATCCTCTTGCTCTTCCAAATTGCTCGAATACTAATTTTCTATCATTTCCCTCCATTTTTCTTCTTCCTCTCATTAATTTCCTATCTAACTTTGGTTGGTTTCTATGGAAAGGATGAAAATTATTTTAGAGCTATTCTTCACTAGTGGTTTGGCCCTAAGATTGTGAATGGCCATCCATCTTCCTCCTTTTATAAGCCAATTCCATAAAAAATCTTTGATGATGGAGTATAATGTAGAATTCTCTAGAACCTGCTGACAATCCAGTTAACAATCTATCATTCTTAACTCATTCATTAATATTTCAATTCCATTTATTACTTATTAATTTTAATGAAATTTTGACCGAGTTTCTTTTGTATTTTTAATGCTATTCCGGATCCAAAATCGAGTTTTCAAAAATTACATAGCTTGCATAAAGATTAATTTTACACTCTCAATAATTTTCCATCCTTATACCCTCAACTTCACAGTTCAACGCACATACATGGCACTACTAAATTTCTTTCATAATATGTAAATTTTATTTTAGCATTTTCAATATCACTGTTATTATCACTTCACTATCATTATCATTATCGATCATTAAGCATTACACATTATAGTTATTCACTACTAAGCTGTAATAGCAAATCGGATTACATTTTTAATATCACTTAAATACCAATTATTTAATTGTTCATACATCATTATAGTACTTAATTACTTAATTATACACAGTACCATGGAGCTCTAAGAGTTGACACTCATGACATTTTGAGAATAAAATTCTACTTCGATATACTTGACATCCCAAGTCGGAAAAGAAATTGACTTGAAATCAGCCTTCTCTATCTCATTCCTATAAAAATTATAAACTATTATATGGTGAGTATAAAAATACTCAGTGAGCATGTATATATCATTAAACATGAGATATAAGTATATGATAATAAAGGATATCAATGGTGGTGAAGTATCGATGAATACAATGAATGGATATTAGTATATCAAAAGTTAATTAATTGCACATCAAATGCCTTTTCGAATTTGAAAGAGGTAACAATGATATCAATGATAAACAATGATAAATGAAAGAATGGTTATCAATGGTAAGCAACAATAAATAAGGTTTGGAATCAATGAATAGGTAAACAATACTCATATCATGTAGATAAGATAGATAATGGGCCATGAACACATATAGTTTCATATCAATCTCATATCATGTATATAAGGCTAATGAGGCCCTATGGCTAGGACAGTTAACTCTTCCCAGCTAGGGTACCATATAAAGTCAATGTACACATTGCCGACGGTATTTACCCGCTACTCCGTCGGTAATGAAGCTCTGTCAAATTCACATGTCATTAGGTCAATGGATTTCAATAATAATATCAAGTATTTATTAGAAACATTATGATATAATGGCATTTAATCGATATATATGGGCTTACTTAATAATCGGTGTCAATACATTCTGATGAACATGTGATGGTTTCCTTATTTGATATAAAGGTATCAACTTATCAATAAATATCATGGTACATGATTAAACATTTGGTGTGCTTACTTTTGGGATCATTTGGGTATATGATCAATCAAGTACAATATCATGATTCGAGTTTTCAATATGAATAAATAAAATAGGTATTGCAAATTTCAATAACAATCAATGGATATACATCATTTTAATCTTGTAGAAAATCAAAAGATAATCAATAGCAATAACAAAATGATATTCAATCAAGAAAGAAATATGTTATTTAATTTAACAAGTCAAAATCATGGTTATGCATAATGATATATACATTACTCACCTTACTGTGCACTTTTTATTGCACTTTACTTATTCTTTTCATTTCCAATTCTATTTTTTTTGGTTGATTGCTCAAATGCTCATGGTACTCATTACTGTCTTTTATTCATTATTATTGACTCTACATATTCAATTAATTTCTATTTAAATACTATTTAACATAAAATTACATTACTTATACTTATATTAAAGAAATTCTTAAGAATTTCCAAATTACTAAGGTTTTTCTATGCAAAATTCTTTACTGGTAGCCTATGTTCCTTTACCCATATCTTTTTCTACACTTATCCAATTGCTTCAATTCTTATTCCTACTTGAACTAGACATATCAAGTTATAATATATCCAAAATTCACAGTGACAATATCATATATTATATAAATGTTTTTTGAAATAAATGATGATAATATTGGTCTCACAAAAAATCATAGTTTATATGATAATAGATATTTTTATCATTAAAAGTGAAACATTTAGTGATGAATTCAAAATTCATTGATGAATACTTTATGTTACGGAGTTACGATGATGTTAATTGCAATAAAATAATAATGTTAACAAAAATTTTAGATGATGAAGATAGTATTTTCGGTGATGAATTTGTGTGTCACATTTTGTCAAATTTCTTGTAGTGAATAAACAATGAGTTTAAATAATGAACTGTGGTTCATGGGTAATTAGCAAAGAATTAATGAGGTTATAATTCAAAAATATTTTCAATGAACAATAATATCATTATCAATAATTGTAATAACAAAAGGAAAATATCAAAATCAATTCAAGGCATTTAATATGTATTATCATGTTCATAACTCATCTTAAAATAACAATATTTTTAATCATAGCTCAAATCATCTTATCATTATATAAAAATCTTTCATTTCCTTTTGTTCACTCAACCTACACAAAAAAGCCCTAATATAATAATTATAAATTATGGAACCCTAGTCCAAAGATTTGATTCTTCAAGCCAATATATGAATTCTTTCTTAAAATAGTTTAATTAACCTCCAATGAAATCTATTGCTACTTATAATCATCATTTCACTTCATTATCAAATTAGAGTTTATCAACCTTCAACTATCTAAGTCAAATCTATATAATTTTATACATCTTACAGTTATACACATGATTTATAACTTTAATTAAACAATCAATTAAAGAATCATTGAAGATTAAGAAGAAAATCTATAGTTCATGTTGCTATTCATTAATAATCAATCTAGACTTGATCTTCCAAATTAACCATAAAATTTCAACTCATTTGAAATTCATTTGCCATACCAAAGAATCTAATCAATCATATTTCTTAAGTCCGTCATTCTGCTGGACAAGCTGAGCAGTATGCAATTATCTAATTATTTACCATAGAAAATTATGTTATTTTGACCTGAAAATTTTATAAAACCTAGCTCCATACCAAATTTTATTCAAAACAAATAATTTATCTCATGAAATAAATTAATTCCAGCAGCTTTACAATTATGTCCTGTAAAGAACTCTTTCTGGCAGCTTGTACTCTAAAATTTGCTTACCATATTAAATAATTTTGTCACATCCCGATTTCGAAACATGATAGTCCTAGAATACAGGAGATGCCAGAGGTGACCGATACCAGTAGAATCCATATCTGTGAGGTCTTGCCCGAGCATCGCCGTCCTGGCCCGCCCTCTTCGAGAGGAAAAAGAGAGCATTGGGGCATCAGAGTGCTCATAATGGGGCAATTTCTCATGGAGGAGAAGAGCTTAGCGCCTTTTATTTGAAAACGATTTTTGATTTTTGAAGTCGCCACCTTAAGTTATTTTTGTAGGGAAAATTTAAGGTAAAAACCCATTTTGACTCCAATCTTATCCCACAGGAAAAAAGTGCACTAGTCCTCGAAACTAAAGAGGGTTCGGAGACTAGGTTTTCTGTTGAACTTGGCTTTCAATTTTAACCTTTACTTAAAATGATTTTCATGAGCAATTTAAGAATGACATATAAGATGCATGAGCAAATAAATAAATGCATGAACAATAGAATAAAATAATTAAAGAGAGCGATAAAAGTAAATTATTACATCTTAAAACCTCAAAAATAGGGGATATCAACTCTAGCCCTTATGCGTTCTAGGATGATCACACATTCTCCAAACAATATATTTGACAAACAAAATTAAGCAAATAAAAAAAAAAAAGAGATAGTTTTTGTCATTTTTGGATTTGAAGCTTTCATACAGCTTGCCTGCGTATCCCATCGAATGGGAATCAAAACCCACGCAGTTCTTCCTTCTCACGAAGGAGGGTTGATTTTATGCCTAATTTATCATGTTTTGATTATTTATTTTAATGCTTTACCAAAATAAAGAGGATGAGTTAGAAAATGTACCTTTGCCCTGGCTTTTAGGGATGTTGGCGAATG
The DNA here is from genome assembly GCA_948193065.1 of Aleurites moluccanus. Classification (NCBI taxonomy): domain Eukaryota; kingdom Viridiplantae; phylum Streptophyta; class Magnoliopsida; order Malpighiales; family Euphorbiaceae; genus Aleurites; species Aleurites moluccanus. The sequence goes on from CANXYC013174767.1 coordinate 10,480, forward strand.
GAGTGCTCTTCCAGAGCGGAGTTCCACCTTGGATCGGATGGCGCCTCGAGGTAATGAGTCAGGATGCCTTCTTAGCTCTTAAGAAAGCGAATCAGCGGAGGGACCTTGCTTCGAGGAAAGATTCAACTGAGAGGCTCAATACGCCTATAATAGCAACTCTTTTAAATCGAAAAAGAGCTAAAGAAGAAGAAAATATCACTTGGAGAGGAAAAAAGATGAAATCTAGTGACGAGAACGATTTCTTATCTTTTTTCCTTGCTTTTTGCTAGTCTTGGCGCATTTCTGTCTGTTGTTCCTTCATTGTTGTTGTCTGGAAAGTGGGGGGAGGCTCTCTACTTATAATAGGAGCAGATCATCGAAAAAAATTGGATGCAGATCATCGCTGCCACCGTCAAGAGAAAGCATTGCCGCCAAAAGGGGGTGGTGTCTCTGCCATAGTGCCTTGGCGGCATAGGCTGGGAAGGGGGGCGGCTGCCTCAGCAAGGAGCCACGCTGCACGGCGGCTGCCGCCCGCCACCCCTCTCTAGTGGCAAGGCCAAGCCTGGAGGGCGGCACCTGTGCTCCAACTTCGTTCTGAGGCCGTTCCGAGTCTGTCTGGGCACAGGTTTGGTTCCGGGGAATGTCGTTCGGGTTGGTGCGAGTTCGAGGGGTGTAAAAATGAGTGTTCACAGCTGCCCCCCATCATAGATGTCTATTCTGAATGACAGGCATGATGTAGGTGAATTGGGTCATTCCTGTCTGTTTAGAACAAAAGGAGGCGTTCCTACTGCGTCTTGCAGGGCCTGGAGGTACGCAAGTATGATCTATCAAGCTCCGGGCAACTTTTCACTTTTCTGGTATTTTCTTGTCTCTGTCATTTTCTGAACTATAGATGCTCCCGATGTCTAATATGGACGAATGATAGCTCTATGGGTAGGGAAAAATCCTATAGATACAAAAAAATTGACGGCGTCTGATTTTGACTTGAATTGCTTCAGAAATACAAGTTCCCTTGTTTTTGGCCAAGCTGGGGATATAACGGTCATTTATGAGATTCTCAAAATCTATAAATAGAGGTGAGGTTCCTCATTTTCTTCACTCCTCCATTTTTTTCATTTTCTCTTTCTCTCTCTAGATTCTTTCTCTAAGGCTTCTCCTCTCTTCCTCTTGATGGCCTCAGTTTCTGGAAGTAGCAATCGGGGACACCACAGCTATGAGGCCCCACGAGATAATCCTAAGCCGGAGAACTTGCTGCAGGAATGTCACGACCCAACCCAGGAGTCGCAACGGTCCTAGGGTATGGGTGATGCATAAGCGACCAATACCACGAAGAACCCCAATGAACTATCTATATGGCATGCAAAAGTCAAAACAACTAAATGAATATATAAAAGTGCTGAGGAAAATTCGACAGGATTTC
>CANXYC013175462.1:0-18630 GCA_948193065.1 Aleurites moluccanus
AAATATAAATATAATAAAAATAAAAATATATATATATATATATATATATATATATATATATATATATATATATATATATATATATATATTTTAAGGGTACATTAAATTTAATGAATTTAATTATCTTGAAAAACTAATAGTATAATTTATTAATTAATTAAATTATTTAATAATTATAAATATTAAGTTTGAAAAAATATTAACAATAGTATAGTGGAAAGAATCTTAGATTCGAATCTCCTTAAACATAAGAATTTATTAAAAAAATTTTAAGAACAAAACAATGCGGTTTTGGTCCAAAATGACATTGTTTTGATCAAAAATTATTTTTTTTTTTAAACTGACCCTCCAAAATTGAAAAATCATTCGATTTGATCGGTTTTTGATCCGATTCTTAAGAGATGGGTAAAAGGGACTGATCGATCTGATATCTAATTTGATTCTCAGTTTTCAAATTCAACCAACTGGTTCGGTCCGATTTTGATAAGCATGCATAATCTATCATAAATTTATAGATTTCTCTATCTTTTGCATAAACTCTCCTCCTCTCTTATGCAAATTTCTCCCATCAAACTTCCACCAAAAATTGAAATCAAATTCAATCATAAATTAAAAACTAATTAATCCTTCATAAATATCTAAGTCTATCCAACTTATTAACATTAAAATTTTATCTTAAAATTAAAAGGGAATTGAATTTCATCAGGGACAAAAAATTAGAGTTTTCATCCAAATTGAGGTAAATTTCTTAAATTTCTTAACTTATTTCCATTTTAATTTTAAGAAATTTCAGAATTTAGGATATATTAAGGCAAAATCTTACATTTTAATTTTTATGATGTTAATGAATGATTTTGGTAAGGTGCAAAATATAAAAGTTGTAGATTTATATTTTAACTATATGCCTGTGAAACATTAATTTTGACCCCTCTAATAATACTAAAATTATATATAAATTTTTAATTGGTCTTTTAAAAAAATTATATATAATTTATAGTACTAAAATTTTTTTACGAGTTTAATTTGTCAAATTTTTTAATAATCGAACTTTTAAATTAGGTTTGGGTCAACCATTACCAAAATGACTCTCTAAATTTGGAGAGTTAAATTCAGTCTTTATTTTAATTTTAAATAATAAAGAGTTAACTAGTAGAGGTGAGCACGAGACGCGAAGATCCCGATCCAAATTGAATTCTCGAACAAAAATAACGTGGAAGAAAATCTCTGTTAAAAAAAATAATCGAATCGAATCGGACTAATATAAATGTAATGAGATGGAGATGTGATGCATTGATCTCCGTACTAAAAATTAAACTGAATCGAATTGGTCCCTATTGGAATCAAATTTCTGAATCCCTAAACCAATTAACTAATTTATATATTTATATAATTATAAACTTATAAGTTATAATATATAGTATATATATATTATTACTCATAAATGTATTTATATTTATATAATTATAAATTTTCATATATTGTATATATACTATTAATTATAAATACATTTATATTTATATAATTATAAATTTATCCCTAAATATCCGAATTAAATTGAATCAGTCATGAATTAATAGAATATATGAATATTCAAATTATATTATACCGAATTATTGAGACAATTCAATGTAAATATTTTTTTTAAATAAATTGAGACCGAGGATTTAATAATTAAATCCCTAAAATTTAGGTACGGTTCAGAAATTTTTAACATTTTGACTTTATTCAAACCGTGCTCACCCTGTCCATTAGAGTCTTATTTTTCTTGTATTGTTGTTTTATTATAGAGAATTTGGAGCTTATAAAGAGCTCATTAGAGATACTTTAAGTGGGTATTTGATTTAATAATTGGGCAACAAAAAACTTTTTGACTCCCTATATGTAGATCAACTCATTTGATAAAAGAATAATACAGTAACAAATAATTGTTGGAAATCTAAATAGCTGTTTTGAAAAATTTTATTTTGAAAATTTTGAATTTATATTGTATTATCCTATAAAAATTATTATTGATAAAATATTTTTTCAAATTATTTTATTTTTTATATAACTAAAATAATGATAAATCGTTATTAAAATATTATAAATAATATTTATAAATATTATTATATTAATATTTAAAATGTATATGTAATTATATAATCAAATAATTAGATATTATTTTTTTAAATAATAATTTTATTATGTTTGCGAGTAATATTACATATAAAAAATTAAGATATATAATAATATATTAAAAATAAATTATACGACTGATTATTTAATGTTTTATTAGTAACAATTAATAAATTTTTTGTAAATTTTATAAAATGTTAATATTTTTCTCATTAGCTACCAATTATGAGTTATTAGCTATTAATAATAATTAAACTAAATATATCCTAAATTCTATCTATTTGCATAATATAGAATAAAAAATTTAAGCTTTCATACTTACAAATTTTATTTTATTTTTTTACTTTAACATTATTTTTTGTATTTTATAATTTACATTTTATAACAAGCATTGTGCAAATTATCTTGTAGACACCTTTTAAATATTGACTCTTATCTTTAAATATATATATAAAAAAACTCCAAATACAGAACATTGGAGAGTGAGGGAAAAGAGTTAGCTGGTTCTCATTCCTCTTCTGTCTCTCCTACATTTGCTCTTCCATTGCCATCTCTCTTCTCCAATTGAGTTAGGCTTCTTCTCTTTCACTCTGTTATTTCTCATTCAAATATCTCAATGCTTTGAATCAAATAATTCTTCTCTTTTTCATCTAATTCTGATTCTTTTAGGTGTCTAGATCATTACTTCACTCACTTCTTCTTTTTCTCACTCTCAATCACCTTTTTTTGTTCTTGTATCTTTCTTTTCTCTTTCACTCTCTATGTATTACATGATTTCAAGATATGGGTTTTACTCTAGTGGATCTGGGTATCATCATTTTCTTGTTTTTTGATTGGTTATGCTTTTGTTTTCATCAATAACTCAAATGTGAAGCGAAGCTCCATTTTCAGAGTCAATGTGGGGTTTATGGGTTTGATCGGACCTTAATCCACCTCCCATTTTGTATGATTATTGTTGTTTTTTAAAATCTGGCTCAATCTGTTTTATTTATCTCAACTTTTTCAGTTTTCGATTGGGGTTTAAGGGTTTTGGCTATTTTTTTTTGGTTCTACTGCAATAATTTTGCGATTTTAGATTATTATCATTTTGATTGTCATTTCCTTTATTTCATTATCCCACTCTTGCTTTTTCATTGGTTTGTGGTATTAGATTTAGTGAGTCCTAGGTGTTCTAGTCTGTGGAGGGAATTGGGAATTATGGGTGCTTCGTTACTCCATTGAATTTGGCAACCTTCACAAGCATTTATTCTGTCCAGGTAAAAGAATTCTGTCCAATTCCATTAATATCTTGTTTGAATTTTAGTTCTATTTTGGTAATTGGGTACAAGTTGAAAATGGAAAGAAATGTAGAAAATCCTCTAATTAATTGAGTCTAGAGGTACTATTGCTAAGAACCAGGTTAGCCCACATTTATGATAAAACAAAGGGTTCATGTGGTAGATCTTTGAAATTTTATTTTGTAATAATGTACTGAAAGACTTCTGAGTTCCATAATTTTGTGATGCAAGACAATTCTTGACTGTTTAAGCGATTTCAGTATTGAATTTACTATTTTTTTTTTGCTGTTACGCATGTTTTTACTTCAATTTTGTGTATATGCATGTGTTTTTATTTGAAGCTTATTCATAAAAATTTCCTGCAATATATTTTCTGCGACTTTATCTTTGGTTTATCATTATCTTGAAATGGAAAAGCAGCACTTTTTTTTCCTTTATCCTAATTAAAGTTCATGGTATTTTAATTTTCTGATTCAAAATGGATTGCTTTACGTGCGAGTCGTCAAATTCAATTTTTCAGGCATATTCAAGAAATGAGCAGAATGACAAATGCGGATGAGGACAATAAATGGTCAAAAAGCCGTCGGGATTCAATGGCAGTTGAAGAAGCTATTAATGGTCCTCTGAAAAAGGGCCCATGGACCTCTGCAGAAGATGCAATTTTGGTGGACTATGTCACTATGCATGGAGAGGGAAATTGGAATGCTGTCCAGAAGCACTCAGGGCTCTCCCGATGTGGAAAAAGCTGCCGCTTGAGATGGGCAAATCACCTAAGGCCAGATTTAAAGAAGGGTGCATTCACTCCAGAGGAAGAGAGGCGTATAATTGAACTCCATGCTAAGATGGGAAACAAATGGGCAAGGATGGCTGCAGAGGTGGGTAGCTTTAATCTTTTTCCAGTTGCATCATGTTCATGGGATCTCTGACCATATTCATGGATATGAACCAGGATAGTAGGGTGTACACTTAAGGCTTTTTCGCTATTGCTCTCCGCACAACTGTACCTATATTTGAGCAATGTAGAACAGATTCTTTGCATAATGCCTTCATATTAAATTTTTATGCCAAGTGACCTACACACATATAGGATAAGCAAATTTTTTAATTTGTTTCTTGTGAATCTTATTAATTGCTTCAATAATCTTGTAAAGCCCTTGGTGTGTATCTGAGTATTTTGTGAAGTTATTACCTACACTAACGGAGTTCACTTTGTCCTTAATTTGTATAAGCAAAGATACCAAGTATGATGGTTTCTATAAATGTCACCTTGACTTCTAGTTATGACTGATATTGTTAAAAGTGCAAGGGACTGTCTTTTGGAGCCTAGGTATAACATGCAGCACGAACAAGTGCATGCTTATCAAAGTAAGCTGCATATTATCCAAATAAATAATAGTTTTATTTCTAAGAGGAAAATTAATAAGATACAATAGAAGTGGTTAATAGAAAAAAAGATAAGCAAAATAGTGATTCATTTAGGTTATTAGCTCTAGAAGCTTTTAGGTAGTATGTTTGATCATAGTGAGAGATCTAGTATAATCAGTTAATTCATGTTTTGCACGACATAAAAAGAAAAAAAAAAAAAAAATTTTGTGCTTTAGCCAATGGGCCTTACTTTGAGGAAACAAAGAGCACCTTCCCTGTTTGCTTCACACTATGTGCTTTAAGCAGCCTGGGTGTGCATTTAACAACACTGGTTAAAACTCATTTGCGTTTACTGCAATAACACTATAACAACCTATGCTAGCATTTTATTTAATCCATGTTGGAACAATTTAAAATTGCAATCAAACATTTGGCTGACATTGTTTGCATTAAACAATTGCTATTATGTGTTCCTTATGAAGTAAGAAAGAAAGGAAAATTCCAAATCTACATGTATTTTCTTTTTTCTGTTTGTATACGTGCATGCATATGAGAGAGAGAGTGCCTCTTACTGTGGGATCTGTTAGAGGGGAAAGACCATTAATAGTCTTCTTCTTGTGGGCAGCTAGCAGGGAGGACTAGAGATACAGTACATCTTAATAATTCATTAGAGTTTGAATGATGATAAATGATCTTATCATAGTTATTTCTGGGAGGGAGGACTAGAGATACGGTACATCTTGTTAAAATTCATTAGAGTTTGAATGATGATACATGATCTTATCATAGTTATTTATGTGACCTTCTGTTTTTAGTTAAATGAAATGTCTAAATGAAAATAATACCCTCTAACTGTATGTTTCTTAAATCCATGCATGTTTCATTTGTGTTTATGGATGACACTACCAGCTTTAACTGTTCTGTGTTTTGTCAAACTTCTATTAAGGTAATTGTTATTTGATTTTGCTTTCAAAAACCGGGCTTTAGCTGGATTAGTGAGGCATAGTAGTTAGTTTCTGAAATCACTATAGTGCTGCTGTTTTTTGAGAATCTACACTGCAAATCAAATAGTTAGGGATGCAACTTCTACAATTTTATCCTTTTCTTTTTTCCTTCAGTACATTTGTTCCTTTGATACTGTTATTCCTGTAGCTGGATCCTCTAGAACCACAAGAATCCTTGGTTGGAAAGGGATTCCAATTACGTATCATTTTCATCTTATTTATTTCATACATAATACAAATGCTCAATAGTGTAGTACGCATGTTGAGTTGCCATTGTAGTGATGCTTTTCTTGTGCGAATTATGTTCTGGTCTCAAGGGATTCGTATTTGAAGGTTTGGAATCTGAAGTGCTATCATTTTTTGCCGTGGTAGTTGGTGCGCCAAATTCCCTCTAAGGTCCAAGATTGTTAACTGGGGAAAGGGGTCGTGGGGTTGCTCTTTTGTGAATTTTGAAAATCAGAATGTAGCTTGAGAATTGAGATGGATTGTTTAGAATGTTCCTTAATGGAATTTAGAGTTAGCATTTAGATATTTTAAGGTATTGTATCCAACACTGGTTTGGGTGAGCAAAGACATGTTAGGGTTGAATATTGACAAAGGGGATTGCTTTGACATTACAAATGGCTTTAAGGATGTTTTTCTGATGCTAAGTTTGACTTTCTGTAGAGGAATTTTTAGAAGCCAGAGGCTTCTACAGTGATGATTCAATGGAGGAAGATTTTTTATTTATTTATGATAAGAGATTGAAAAGTAGCTTGGAAGAGGACTTTAACTATTGTGATTTCTAGAAGAGGACTATAGTTAATAGATGTCCTTCACAAGGATAATGATAAATCAACGAGGCATCTTTTGTTTGTAACTGAGCTAGACAGTTATGGGAGTTGAAATGCTTGTATATAGATGCTTCTTCGGTTGGAACTAGGTCTGCGGAAGAAGAATTGTAGGCCAAGAGACATTAATTTTTTTTTTCTTTGCCTAATTTTTTTTATCTGTCACCATTTTTGGGGTTATGTAGAGGGAAAAATATAGCTTTTTAGGGGGAGGGTGCTAGCTACACTGGGAGATTAATGGTTGTAAAATTTATGCTTTTAAGCTCTAGAATGCTATATTGTGGATCTGCGGAAAAACATTTTCTCTTGAATTCTGTATACATATTGGCTTCCTTTTATTATTATTTTAAAAAAGGGCAAATTACTATTTGGTCCTTATTATTCAGTGTAATTAACACTTTCGTCCTCCTATTTTGAGAAATTAATTAGTTAATCCCTAATGTTTTGGTTCGTCACACTAAATAGTTATTCCATCTAATTTTCTGTTAAAAAAATTTAAAAAAAATAAAATAATTTTTTATTGTATTATAATATATAATAATATAATACAATATCTAAATTATCCTTTAGTTTTCCTTAAAATCTATCCTCTCTACTGAAATAAAAAATAAAAATAAAAAAATAAAAGAAAAAACAAGCCTCTCCAACCTAACCTGAACTCCTCCATTTCCATCTCTACTCTCCATAAGTGAAATACTATTAACATTTAAGGATAAAACCTTCATCTTCTCAGATTTCCCCAATCCTAAATCTACTGTGGAAAACGTGAGCCTCTCCTTTACTCTTTTCAAAACTCCTTTCTCTAATCCATCTTTACAGTCACAAAGCTTCTTAGCAATAATTGCAACCCTGTTTTCCTTAATAAAAAATTCCATTTCTATAACATTATTATGGTGAAAAACAACATTTCCAAAATAATTTTGTGGAACTGGAGAGTCAAAATCTAGATGGATCCTACAACCTTTCCTCCATATCTTTCTCATCCAAGCAAGACAATCAAACAACACAGTGACACAGAAATGCCTATATTTCCTGTAATTTTGACTCAGTTAATCTGGATTAGCTCCTTGTTTAGAGAAAATAATGGGTGTTTATTGCCTCCATATTTCTTGTATGGAATTTTTGCCTCAAAAAATTCAAGGCTAATTTCATTCTTGCACAGTTACACTGCTCACAACCCAACAATATTATTGTGGTTCTTGTAAAAGATCATTCTGGCTTGGCTTTTCGCTGCAGTAAGTGCTATTTTCATCTATGTTTAGATTGTTTTGTTATTTCTATAGAAAAATCTGAAGGTCATTCTCGGCTTCCATTAGAGATCCGACATTTCATTCACTCATGTCCTTTTTTCCTAGGGATTTCTTATGTATTTATGTGTAATGCTTGCGCTGGTCATCGCTCTGGCTTTGCTTACTACTGTGAGAAATTTGAGTTTAATATAGATATTGAGTGTGCTCAACTTCCCACGATAAAATCAGAAGCTGAAAAGGAGCAGATTCGACATTTCTTAATTTAATTAATTTAATTATTTGTTTTAATTTAAGATTGTTGAATTAGCATTTGATAGGTGATTTTAAGTTGCTTAGTTTCCTCTTGTAAGCTGATTCTTAAATTTTTCATTTAATCTCTTAAATTTAATTTTTGAAATAGAAATGATTGGTATAAAGGGAAAATTTAAGGGAAAATGAGGTTTATTTAGGTCAATTCATATGTATTTAACGGAAAATTAGACGGAATGACTATTTAGTGTGACGGAGCAAAACATTAGGGACTAACTAATTAGTTTCTCAAAATAAGAGGACGAAAGTATTAATTACATTAAATAATAGGGACTAAATAGTAATTTGCCCTTAAAAAAAACTGATATCTGTAACAGTGTTAGTAAGTAACAAAATGCAAATAGTTTTTTAGGGCTCATTTTCTTTTGAAATAGATGGCGGATTATAAATGTCTTTAATTTTCTTTAGAATTAGGACCAAGGCTCCATCTTGGTTTTGGGAGAACATTTTTGAATGTTTCATTGCAGAACCTGTGTAATTGCTTTATGGTGTAAGAATATTTTGGTTTGCTGAGAAGAAATTATTGCCGTTCGAAATGTTGTTTATCTTGATGATTCTTCTTTCTTTTGCAGTTACCTGGACGCACAGATAATGAGATAAAGAATTACTGGAATACAAGAATAAAGAGACTACAACGTGCTGGTTTACCTATTTATCCTCCTGAAGTGTGCCTGCAAGTGTTAAACAGAAATCAAGAAAGTCAAAACATTGGCATGCTGCAAAATACAGATACACATGGTTCTGACATGATTCAGCATGATCATTTTGAGATTCCAGAAGTGGAATTCAAGAATTTAGAACTCAATCGCGGACTTCTATCTTATCCTTCAACAGTTCTTGATCTACCTGCAAGCAGCATGCTGAAACAAGATGTAGGTCCCTCCCATAGTAATAGCTTTGTGTTCCCAACTATGCATCCCTCCAAACGCCTTCGAGAATCAGAAACCATATTCCATAGTCTGGATGTTAGTGTTGGCAATGATCTCCCAGCATTCATTCATTCAACAGATTATTTTTCTGAAAAGATTGCCTATTCCTTTGGTATATCTTCTCAATATGATTCTCCTACCAACTCCTTTGGTCAGCCACCATTGGGTGTTCTTCCTGGCAGTCATGCCCTATTAAATGACAATTCTTCTACTTCAGAGCCCTTGTGTGGGGCTATGAAGTTGGAGCTCCCTTCACTCCAATATTCAGAAACTCAACAAGATAGCTGGGGAACACCTGCTTCTCCACTGCCTTCACTTGAGTCTGTTGATACTTTGATTCAATCTCCTCCCACTGAGCCTACCCAATCAGATTGTCTTTCGCCACGAAGCAGTGGTCTGTTGGAAGCAGTGCTCTATGGATCACATACTCTGAAAAACTCGAAGAAATGTTCAGGTCATCAAACTTTAGACAATTCTATTATACCTGGCGTTGTTGAGCATTGTCTCTTGAATCCCTGTGAGACGGATTGGGAAGTCCATAATGATCCAAACTCTCCTTTAGGTCATTCTGCTGCATCAGTATTCAGTGCATGTACTCCTATTAGCAGGAGCTCATCAGATGAACCAGGTGAGAATATTATATGCACTGCAAAACTCCCTGGATTTGGTTTTCGTTAGTGAAGTTTCCCTTGTGTTTCATATTGCACGAACTTTATTGGACTCACTTTTCTCTGTTTATTAGCCAACTTTTACCTGTGTTTCTTGTAGGATTTGATCTTAAACCTGAAACGATGAATCAGGTTTCGACCCCATACATTGATGAGAGAGAAACTTCCAATCAGATCAACTTCTCAAGGCCAGATGTTTTGCTCGGCTCAGGCTGGTTCGGGTTTACCGGTGGGCATTTCAAGGATCTATCTGTTCCTACTGATGCTGTAGGGGCACCATTCGGTGATGATGTCAGCAGTGAATGCTAGCAAATGGATGCTGAAACTTCAGTTGACACCGCAAATGAGATAAATTTGCCTGTTTGTTAGCTCTGATAATCATTTGTATGTTCAGTCACCTTCATAATCTTTTGTTATGATTATTCAGAGATGCTCTTTCAGGATCTTGTGAACTATGGCAGACGATTTGCGCTTTCATGTTTCTTGATTATTTCTTTTGGTTGTACTGGTCTGGTTCTGATATTGAATGGTTTGATATTATGAGAAGTTTTTTGTGTATTGGAATATCAATAATCAACTCTTGCACTAGAGTAGTCTTGATGTCAAACTTGGTCAATGCAGTAGAAAATGTCATGCATCAAAGCTTAGAGATTGTAAAGCAATCTAAATGACTTTGAGTTCGACTTATGAAACTATTTGTTCTATCTCGTTTGTTTAACTAAAATGTTTCAAACATGGTTATGAGTTAATCTTATGCAGGTAAAACTTATTCGTACCTTTTAGGTTTTAGCGTCTTTTAATTAATTAATTAATTTTTTTTAAACAAATATTGGCAAATAGATTAATGCCTTGCAAGTCCAAGAATCACATTGAAAGGCTCATATTCATTTGGAGAGATCACCAACTCATGATTTGAGAATCTTTCTAAATCATCAGATGTTAGATGATAATTTCATTATCATAATAGTTTTTGCAAGTAATTTAGTCTTTTATTTCTTTTCATGATTTAGTGAATTTTGGTAGGGGTAGTAAAGTAATTGCATTTTGAAAATGAATTGGCTTGGTTAAAAAGTAGTCCACCTCAGCTAAAAAATAACAAAATCATATTTTTCCACGTCAGTAGGAGTCCATGTACATGCCCCAATCCAGATATTTAGATATTATAACTCTCAAAGTATAGCTGAAGAGTCTGAAATTAAAATAGAAATTTTTAATTTTAATATTTGACAGTTATTTATAATTTGAATTGAAATTTTATTTATAATTTTATAAAATTATAATATAATTAAAAAAATAATTTCACAATTTTATTCTCAATTAATAAAAATTACAATTCTACCATCCTCTCTTTCACTGTTATCGTCATCCTCAGCACCATTGCCGGCGATGGTGGTCCACACAGTTACTACCACCTCACCTCGGCGATCTACCGTTACCAGGCGATGAAAGCTAGTTGGACTGTCACTGTCGCCACCGTCGATAATGACTCGCTGAACTGCCATTGTTGGTGGTCTACCACCACCCCACAGCCACTGCCGACTGTTTATCACCACCCTCAATGTCACCATTACAATCACTGCCACTTTCATCATCTCCATTTTTATTTAATTTTAATTTTAATTTTAATTTTTTTATGTGAAATAATTGTTGGAATTACAATTCCAATACAATTATAATTTTAGGGAATTGAAATTCTCATTCCAATTCTAATTCTTTACCCCAAATGGACCTTAGGGAAATTTCTTCATTGCATCGTTCACCATAAATTGACCGGCTGTTTCCTATTGAACCACCTATGTTTCAGATTTGTGGAGGCAAAAAATAATAAAGATGAATGTCGGCCTTTTTGGCATGTCTGCTTTTGATGCTTAAGTTAGAAATTTTAGTGGAATGTTTTGGAATAGCAGTAATAATATGAGTTAAGGCAATATATGTACATTGAACCCTTTAGGGGTTTATATATTAGTATTTTGAAGGTTCTATTAGGATAAGGATAGTGATACACTATTCACTATAGTTATATTAAAAGTAAAATTACTTGTGGAGAATGATTTTATATATCTCTTACTAGTGCCTGAGTCCCTATTTATATTGTATTTTCATATATAGTATCTTGTTTAACTAGGACACTGAAATTCTTACTCTAATTAACTAGAATTTCCTAATTGCCTGTTGTTCGTCGTGTACTACTTACACTCTAAATTCCAGTTCACTTAGGAATAAAAATATGTTAATGGATTATCAGATGTCCTCCCAAAAAAGGGCAAACAAATTTTTATTTATTCTACATGCCACTGGCTCATCAATATCTGCCTTAATTTTCTGCTATGTGTTGAACACTTGCTATTGTTCTTCTTATTGAACGTTCTAACTACTTCAATTTCAAATTTATGTTTGCGGATATGTTCTGCCTTGTATTAAGGCGTACTTACTGTTCGTCATTATTTGATATGACTGGTGTATTATCTATTTATTTTACCCTTATCTTTATTCTTGGTGATCTTCTGTCATATTTCTATGAAGTTTATTGGCCATTTTTATGAGCTCAATTGAGTTTTTTTTGTCTAGTTTGCCTTCATGGTTGACATCCCAATAAAGGGCGAACCAACACTATGTTCACTTTTTCATATGTTGGTGTGAATTGGTGATATCTTAATTCATTTTTTGCACTAGCTCATCTTCTTATTTCATGAACCATCTGTTTATCATTAGATATAAGTTCCTGTATGCACAGCTATAAAATCTTTGTGGAGTAGTAAACTTTTTCTCTTAAGCAAATTCTTTCTTCACTTGGCTTGCAAGTGCTTTAAGATATTTACTTCTTCTCATCTTCGAGTTATTTTAATCTCTTTATTCTGTGGGTTGAATACTTGATTGTTGTTCCATTGGTGAGAAACTTTTCATTGCTTGCTTTGATCAACTACTTGCTTATTAATGAGGAATTATTATGAAGGTAAAAGATTGGGCCTTTCTCTCCTTAATCTAAATCTTAGATGAATGAGTTTTATGGGTCTGGATTGTAATAATAAATGCCCAAAAAGGTTGAAGCTTCGAGATAGCATCCTATGGCCTAAACATTGAAGTATTATTCATAAGAAGCAGCCTCGAGCTCGAGTTCCTTAGAGTTTGAGCTCTTCGATAGGCATTTCGAGCTTGATCTATCGCCTTATACTAGTAACAACTCAAACAGCTTTAAGAGTTAGAACTTCACAGTTCTACTCGCTCTCTAGTTAGCCTGTCAAACACATCAAGACAAACTTATCTTGACTACCAAGTAAGAGGTATTGTTCAAGACGTCATAACCCATAATGGCATGTTGCATAGTAGAGGTAGTGCTCTTCTCATGTAATAATCAGTTTGACAGAAGGGGCCTAACATGGACGATGAATGGTCCATCCCTCAAGTTGATAAATGAGCTCATCCACTTCTCTGATGAAGGCACGTGTTCCTCTAAATTGATTCAATGAATAACAACTACAAGTATAAATTGACATTATCTACTACAAACATGTCCATATTATTTCTATAACTTCTTACATCTTTCTTACTAAAATATGTTTTTACGGTTGATCATCTTCTTTCTTGATAACTCTATTCAAGTCATTAACTTAGCATTATAGAGGTCTTGCCAAATCTAGGCTTGACACTTTATTGTTAATTGTTCATCTTGCAGGTACAAGGGACTATTCTAAGCCTAAATTATGCACACAAAAGAGGCTCATCATCCTTTTTTTAAAATCTCTAGATCATCAAATGACATCGTCTATAAGAATTTTTTAGTCTAACCATTGAATTTCTTTTGCGATCTTTTCTTTTTCTGAGGAATGTAATTCTTACAATTCCTTTTTTTTTTTTTTCTCGTATCTTTAGCAGACTCTTTTTCCTTAGACCTCAAGAAAACTCATTTACATAAAGAGATATTTGTATCATAATTCAGTTTTTATCGGTAATAATTAAGCTTTGAGCATAAAATATAATTAATGCATTAAATATTTAGAATCAATCAATCAACATATATATATATATATATATTTAGAATTATGCTAATTTCTCTCTCTTTTTATTGCTAAATTGAGATTTTTTGCTTTATGAAATTGCTTAATATATACTGTGAATTTAATTTGAGTGGGTTCTCTATTTTTGCTTCACCACTGCAAATTTGGGGGGTTTGAAAATGAAATTTACTCCATGTGGTACTATAAAATGGAAAATTACTTGGTCCTCGCTGATGTAGTCTAATAACTGAGTGAAACCAATCATTTTTATTTTAGAAAATTTCATAATGACACTATCAAGTATCAACCCTTCCCAAGACATAATTATCATAAGTTGCAAAGACAGTACTTAATTCCATCTGTGGTTCCAAAGCAACCATGCAAATGTTCGTTTCTGGCATTCTAAATTGCATGCACATTACTGTTGCTCTTACTGGGTATTGAGTCAGATAATGTGTGCTAATAATTATTTCAGAATTTGTTTGCTTGGTTTTTATATTTTGATGACTGTGTTATATGCCTATAGATTGCAATTATATAATCAAATTAATGACTAATGTTTATGATTACTCATCTATTGATAATTTTCTGTTGTACTAATATTTATAATAATCAATATGATGGCAATGAAGATAATTGACTGCAAGGAATTTATTTTTCATAAGCTTTCAAGATATTGCAAGTTTATAATAGATTTAATTGTTTATAGAGTTTAGAGGAGTATGAATGGATGTAAAGCTTGGAATGTATATCCAAAATGTAAAACAGGTTTGCATTGCCCTCTTGTTGTTTTGTTTATTTCTAGAGCCTGTCTCAGTTAACTTGTATTGACATGCATGTTTTTGTTTGTTCTCTGCAAAGGATGTCACACTGTTAGTGATCAAATTAATAATTTTTGCTTCTTAATTACAAATTCTCAACTTCATAAGTGATTATGAGTAAAAAAAATTATTATTTTAAAACGCACTTTTACCAAAAGTGCTTTCTAGAATAAGCTGATGTTTTGGTGTCTAAAAAATTCAATTAGATCTGAAACTCATTATTTGTTTTTATTATCAAACACTCAAATAAGTGATTTTTGAGTTAAATTCCGCTACTGTGTTTTCATCCCATTAATAAGTTTTGGATCCTAAATTTAAACACTTATATCCAATTGGAAACATAGCTGTTTTTGGAGCATTAAGTTACTTTAAAATGTTATTTTTTGTATGACTTGCTATATTATTCTTGTATTTTTAGTTTGAATCGAGCAGGGGGTTTAGTAAATATGAAACATTTTTCTTTCGATTTTGATATTCTTTGACAATCTTTAGAATTTGGGCCTTCTTTGGTTAGTAATTTTGTATCTTGGGGTTTAATATATGTACCTGAGGAGGTCCATTAAATATAGTTTTCAATCTAAATCTCAACTCCGTTGCTGCCAAATTATTTTTTTCTTTGAAATATAGATTATGTTTTGAATTAATAAAAAGAATATTTATCACAAATTGGTTAATTTTTGGCAATTTTGTTAGAATTTTTTCTCATGACTATGATTCTTTTGCTTCTTAGAGAATGTTTACTGGTTTAGTATTGGCAATTAGGCACTTAGATAATTTGGAAATAGGTATTCGAATTTTAATTTAAGGAAAATTAGATAATTATTAGAATTAAAAATACCACGTCAAAAAATAATAAAATACATAAAATGACTTACAAGAAAATTAATTTTATATAATATTTATTTATTTATAAGTTTATATGTATACTATTTTATGAATTTTAACATGATATCATAATTAATTATATATTTTAATTTATGTTTTTTTCGTGAATCCAATAATCAATTATATACTCTAATTTGTGCTTTTCTGTAATTAGTACATTAGTATGTAAGTACTTTTTTAATTTGTTGTTAATTGCAATAAGATATGTTTAATTGCTTTTTTACTTAAAGGTAATTATTGAAACTCACAAGTCATCAACAGCTATTAATTTTCCATCAGCAATAATAGAATACGTGTGGACCATCCTATTATATAAGTCAAGATTAGAATACAGTGATGTTTGATCGCCCATTATGCTTGTTTGATTCATAAAACAAAAAATAATAAAATAGAATTAGCATAACTTATATTTATATTATTATAAAAAAATATTATTGTTTGATTCATACGATATAATTTATATTTCACATAAAATTAATTATAAATTAAATATAATTATAATTATAAAAAATATATATAATATATATAATTATATAGAATTGCAAGTAAATTATATCATTATTTATACTTGATATGAATCGTACTTTAATTAAAATTAAAATATTTGTCTCGTCTTATTTATTAAATGAAACAGATATTATCCGTTCTATTTAAAATAGAACGAGTTGAATATTTGGTTGAATGGATAAAATTATTATTCTAATCTAGGTGATATTATGTTATTTTTATATATTTTAATATTGGATAAAAAAAAAAAAATAAGCACTTGTTATCTTAAAAAAGAGAGAAATAATTTAAAACATTATTAGTGGTATTTTACTAATATTCTCAAACAATTTGTAGATTTTTCCACTTTTAATAAAAATTTGACTTCAAGGTTTTACTTATGTCATATTAAGTTTTTGGAAATAGGAAATTTTGTGCTCTTGATTTTTAAGTTCAATATTTGTCTAACATTAAATTGAATTATATTTATAATATTTAATGTGATTGTAATCTAATATTTTAAAAGTTTATATTATTTTGATTTAATTATTCAATTTTATATCATATTAAAACACTTCTAATGTATATAATAATTTGGGAAAAACAAAATAAAGCCTCAAAACACTACATGATGGAGAAAAAAAAAATCTTCTTTTTTTTAAATTTTATATTAGATTTATATCTGTGATTTTTTTTTTCCATTGTTCTAGATTTTCCAAAGCATTTGTTAATTTTCTATATTTGTAACAATCACTTCAAGTCCTTAACCCTATTAATAAAACATCATATAAGCATAATATGATCTATAAATATTAATGATGTTAAAGACATGTCAAAAATAAAGACATGTCATATCAATCAAAGTCAAGAGTTTTTAATTTCCACAAACTAATTAATTAAACTTTGGTAATATTAGTTCTTAATTTCCACAAAGATGACTTTTGGTAGTTATTTTTTTCGAAGGAATAATGAATTTACAACAATATTCCAGAGTAGGTATAGACCCACAATCAAGAATTTTCCATAAAAGCAAAGACCATACTATTAATTAACAATAAAAACAAGAGGACTTCCATTTAAAAAAGAATCAAACTTGCAATCAAATCAAAGCAAAGACCAGGACTTTTAACGATAAAAGCAAGAAGACTTATACTACAAACAATTTACAGGTTCAAAGAAGTAATTGGCATGTCGATTCATGAGTGTTTCAAATAAACAGCAATGTATACTACAATTTTCGAAGTGAGTTTTTAATAAAAAAAATTTTAATACACTTATTAATTTTTTAGTTTTTTAACAGGTGCATCATGCTAATTTAGTTATTGTTAATTGTTAGATAACTGTTAAATAATCAAATAGCAGTTATTTATAAAATTTTTAATTTAAAATTTTTAAAAAAACTCCCGTTTTTTAAATAAAAAAATTAAATTATTTTTAAAAAATAATATATAAAAAATTAAATATTAACATTTATTTTTAATAGTCATTAAACATATTAATAATTAATAATTAATAATAATTTTACTAAATAATTAAAATAATTAATTATTAGCCAGCAACTAATAGCTATCAACTATTAATTACTAGCCAACAATTAATAGCTATCAGCTCAGTTAATAACTATTATGAACAGCTAAATTAAACGGAGCCTAAATTTTAATTCTTATTTCCCTCCACGATTATTTATTATTGTCTAAGTATTAAATTTCCTTCTGTGTTAGATTTTCCATAGTGAAATATTTGGTACAATTTGTGTGAATGCTTAGATTACTTGAAAAGTAAAATTATTAAATATTCTTAAACTCTTAAGAAAAAGGAAAAGGTAAAATAATAGAGTGATAATATTAGTATTTTTCTTTTAGTTGTTGGTATTTTCACTAACTCTTTTATCATTTAATTTAATTATAATACTCTTATTATATTATCTAACTAACAACTCTCAAAATAAGATTTAATTAAATTTTATTTTATTTTATTTCTTTATTATTATTTTTAATTTACACATATATATAAAATAATAATACATTAAGAGGTATACATATAAGACTAACTACGGAACTTTAGAGTATATTTAAATATATATTTATATCATAATTCTATAAATAAATACACAAAATATCTCAAAAGACTTATTACAATAAAATTTCTTGGAGTAAAGAAGTCCGATCTTCTCTATTAGCCCCTCACGAGCTACAATATTACATGAAATCCACAAAAGAGGTGTGAGCCTTCAACTCAGTAAGATATGAACATTATACAATAAGAATTGAATATCGAATCATTTTTAACCGACCGTGAGACCTCCCCATTAAAGCTAATCTCTTTAAGAACCCCAGTCTGTAGGAACTCACCGAGAGCGAAGCGGTGGGCAGCGTTTGAGTTCCAGCGGTGTTGAGAATCAGATGGGGCATTGAGGTCAAGAGTGAGAGCGGTAGCTGGAGCTGGAAAGTTGGTTTTAGCCTTAGCACCACGGAGAGAACGAGCTGCACCGTCGTAAGCAAGTGCAGCTTCTTCTGGTGTATCAAATGTACCCAACCAAACCCTAGTTTTCTTCCAAGGATCACGTATTTCTGCTGCATAGCGACCCCATGGCCTCTTCCTCACTCCTCTGTAGTGACCTTCCCTTGAAGACGCCATGAAAGAAAAAGAAAGAAACAAACGGAGAAAATAAAAAAGCAAACTTTATAGAGAGAGAG
>CANXYC013175898.1:0-26799 GCA_948193065.1 Aleurites moluccanus
TGAACAAAACTACGAGGACCTGATTCTCTCAAAAGAAAATTTGTTGTGTAAAAAAAAAATGCAGATGGAGATATGTAGGCAACCCACTTTGGGTACGGTCCAATGCATAATAAAATTATTATTTTATGCCCAGATTAATTAACTTGTGCTCGCTAAGTTGAAAATCTAAATAAGGTGGCTTAGGCAAGAATTAGAGCAGCTCTGCGAGTTGAAAACCCGGAAGGACAGCTCAGGCAAAAATTAGAGCAATAAAAAAAAAGAAATATAAAACAAAAAAAAGCCTTATTTTAAATTGAATTTCATCAGTCATAGTCTAGTCTTTTTATGTCCAGTTTCGTTAAATTCTGTCCTGTCTCATCTATCAGAGTCAAAATAATAAAATTCCATCATATTTCAATCAAAAGAGTTCATATTTTCAAAAAGAAAAGTCTAAAAATGATCCAAAAGATGGAGTGCAGAGTCAAAGCCCATCTTCTCCTAGGAGCCACATCCTCTGAGTCATCAGAATCACCATTTTCAGTCACAAGCATATATGGTTCAGCCTTTACCTCCAGCTCATCCTTGATCACCTCAATGTCACCAGGTCTCATCGTTGTGTCTGCCTCAACATCCCCAATCTCTGTGTCTGCTTCCAACTCTGTAATCAAGGCTACTCATCTGATCCTTTCAATAGGCCAAACCTCCTTGATGAACCAGGAATCATAATCCTCTAGTTTGCCTGATAAGCCAGCAAGGTGTACAGAGCACATCGACTGCCTCCAACCATTCATTATGGCCTGGGAAACAGGACCGGTAATCAAAGATGTAAGGTAGATAGCTCTATCTACTGGGGTGCCCTGAGACTAACCCATCTGCCTCAAGACTCTGGTGCCCTGATAAAATGAGGTCATAAAAATACCCAGCAAGTAAACCATCTTGTACCCATAGCTCATCGTAATAAATGAGCCAATCCCATACCAAGAGCAGTACCAAAGTAGATCTCCGTAATCCAGCTCTAAAATCCAAGCAGTCCACTCCTTTTCTGAACCAAAATGGATCAGAATTCTCCGCATGCGGTATTGTTTAGCTAAATAGGGCATCGTATCTGGAGGAGCCACCACCTGTAGGTGATCCTTGAGCCAAACCTGGAAGATAAATAAAGGGGTTAATAATAATAAAAAAAGAGAGAGAGAAAAAAGGAGGAAGTACAAGATATTGCTACCTGCAAAATGACTGGGCTAACAGACCGAGGCCTTTCAACTCTGTAGTTTCCATCCAAGCTTTACAGAGTCTCTGCTAAAATCAGAGCTCCATCTGAGCAACCAGCTCCACCACTTGAATGTCTCCCGAGCCACGTGAGCTAAAGAATAGGCATCTAGCAATCAAACACATAACCAAGGTTGTCATCCTGTGTTTCTGTCTCATCATATTTCATGCATCTTCTGGGTATTGAAACTCGGTCGTGACTGCAGTTAGATTGACTTGGTCTCCCATGACCATAGAGCTATCAAGCTCTTGTCCCAATCCTAGGAGCCTCTTAAAAGAGTGAAAGTATCCAACCCGATATTCGGGGACAGCTAGAGTAGCATTCAGATTACTTCCAAGGATAGAGCTGAATTCCTTGAAAGTAGAGCACATTTCCTTTATGCCCTCTCCAAATCGGAACACGTGGTCAACAGGATCCTAAAACCTAAGACAAGCCTTCAAAAAATCCCAATCCACTTTCACACCCCTCAAAGTCAGAACAAAATTGACCCCATACTTGCCTAGATTAATTTTTTCGACCTTGTCCAGGTTTTTTGTCCATAAAAACATATAGTGGTTGTAGTAGGGTTCCATGGATAGTTTTGAGTGAATATAAAGAGTCAGAGTGGCTTTTTTAGAAGAAATTATGCCCTATTTATACAAAAACAAGCCATAATTGGCTTGGGCGTACTGGCCAAGGCGATGCACCCACCCAGGGTGGCGGCTCCGCCATAGCCCTAGGGTGGCACCATCTTAAGCCTAGGGTGGCACCGCCAAAGGCACAAGGGTGGCGCCACCTTAAGCCTAGGGCGGCACAGCCCTTTTTCAACGGATCTCTTGCAAATTTTTGAATTTTTTGGGATTCCGAAGGCATTTTAGGACATTTCCAAAATTCTTTGGCATTTCCTAGGCATTTTAACACATTCGATTTCATTTTCGGTCTAAAAAATTACATAGCATTCCACAACAGTTTTTAGTTCACATTCATAACATGGGTAGTCAGCTAAAACATCACAAATTCATGCATACATAAGGCATATAACAAATATCATCCGTACATCATAGTTCATAAATAAGCAAAAGCATAACAGTGCAAGAAAAGAAAAAAGGTGCCCAGGTAAGCCACTAGTCTCTCTGACGGCGCCGATGGGGGTCCTCCGATGAATGAGATGGGTCAGCTCAGAAATCAAGCCGAGTTAGTATACCCGACAAAGCTAGCTCCATTCTACGCCTCACACGATAGTTATGACAAGCCCACTCTATGGTAATCTGCAAAAAAAAAAAAAAACAAAAAACAAAAAAAAACAAAAAACAAAAAAGAGGATATCAGGTTCAAAAGCTTAAGGATCATTTTCGAAAGCAAGGCTAGGAGGTATCACAAGCCTAAGGGTCATTTCCAAAAGCAAAGCCAAGAAAAAGTGCATCAACATACCTCAGGGTTATCAAGGAAGTTTGGTGTAAGAGGATGGACCGCATCTGGAAGATGGAATGTCTGCATCTCGCCATGAGCATTGGTATAGAAGATATCTTCAAAGAACCAGTAGCTAAGGCCCAAGGCGACCCGACCAGAATAATTTTCCATCCCAGGGGTAACACTCGGGGTTGCTGAAGAAGGGTCTCTCGATGCACCCAAGCTTTGAGCCTGACTTTGCCAAACAGCAGAAGGTCCAACAGTGCCAGATGGCTATCCCAAATGTTGACAAGGATCACCAATAGGTCCCATCAGACCAGTACGGTAGAATATCACATAGTTATCTTGATGAGTCACATACAAATGTATGGGAAGACCAATATAAGCATCATCAGGGGCACGAATGTCCAAATTTCACCTCATATCAACTGGTAGATGTACTAGAACTATCCACCTACCAATAGGCTGAACTCGAACTCTCTCTCCTAAGTAGTACAGCTTGTTGTGTGAAGAATGGAGCAACAATTGGGAATAAGCCAATGTGACACTTAGATCAAGCTCTATTGGCATCAGCTGCATCCTATCAGAGTAAGGTTTTTTCATTACCTGCAAGAGGGTTGTGGTGAGTGAAAACCAAGAAATGTAAATATGATAAATCCATAAGATACCTAAGAAGTGTCGAGGCTGCCAAAAACTGCTCGGATAGCCCTGAACTCACACATACCAAAGCCAGTCCAATATTCCTTGTTCCACTGGATACCGGCCTGGAAGACAACCAGCCTAGGGTTGCTAAGAGTGGGAGCCAACATTGAAAAATACTCATAGGCCCATACCTGTTTCCAGCATAGAAGACAAAGAGTCAGAAAGACTAGGCATAAGTTCAAAAGAGGTTCAGAGAATACCTCCCAGTTCAAAATTCATAAAAGGTGCAGAGGGTGCCTTTCAGTTTAACAAAAAATGCAGAGTGCATACCTCCCAAATGAAATGAGTCCCACCATAAGAATTGAAAGCTCCCCGAGATAGATCACACATTTCCCTGTACATGGTGCTCAGGATAGCGCCAACCCAGTCATATTCACCCAGCTAAGTTGTGTCTATCAAACTAGGCAAAATGTTCAAGTTAACAGTATCATGATGGGTATGCCTAAATGTGCATCCCATCATAATCAGCATCATTTGTCTAGCTATAATAGCGACATCAAATAGCATATCAGTGAATGGCTCCATCTCCCTTACCCGAGCCTGAAGCCAAGTGCGAGGTACTGATATACGATCCCGGGATGGGTCCTAACCTATAAACTGGATCATATCTTCAGAAGTGAAAGTGACCCTCCAATCAAAGCAGAGATTCAAATGACGGGTCCCGAAGTGCAAGCCAGTCAGCATAAACAGATCAAGCAGGGTAACTATCAGCTTCCCGCATGGAAAATGAAAAGTGTTGGTAATATCCCACCACCGCTCAGCCAGAGCCTTGATCAGGGATACATTGCTCTCAGGGTTCATTTTGACCCTCAAGAAAGATACAAAACCAGTGGACTCTAACCGGGGTTTCAACTGATAAAGAATCAGCCAGATAAATCAAGTTTGATCTAGTGCCCCTATTCCTAATTACAGTGTTCTTTCAAAAAAAAAAAATCACTCAGTAAAAAAATATATAATAACAAAAAGAAAATAAGCTAAAGAGAAGGAGAGTTAAAAAATACCTATATTCTGTCGTCCCAAGATACATGTTGTTTTGGCTTCAGAAGCAGAGTCTACGGGTCAGGATTGTCCTGCGGGGCCTTATAGTTGCAGTGCCCCCCTAATGCTAACAGCACTTCCAAAATGTGAAGCCATGATGAGAGAATGAAGATTTCTAGAGAGAAAAGCTAGAGAGAGAGAGAGAGAAATGAGAAAGTAAGAGTGAAGGGAATGAGAGAGCCTCACCCCTATTTATAGATTTTGAGAATCTTAAAAATGACTATCATGACCCTAACCATGTGCAAAAACAAGGGAACTTACATTTTCGAAGCGGTTCAGGTCAGAATCAAGAGCCAACAATTCCGCTGTGTTCACATGTTTTTCCTCTGTCCATCGACCTATCATTTGCCCAAATCAAACCTGGGATGCTTTTGTAATTCAAAAAATGACAGAAAAAAATGTTAGAAAAATAAAAAGTTGTTCGAAGCATGACAGATTACACTCATATACCTCCAGACCTTGCAAGATGCAATCAGAATGCATTCATTTGTTCCAAATAGACAGGAACAGCCCCGTTCACCTACATCACGCCTGTCATCCAAAATGGACAGTCGTGATGGGGGTAGTTGTGAACAATCATTTTTCTTACCCCTCGAACTCGTGCCAAGCTGAACGACACAAATCAGAACCAAACCCTCACTCGGACTGACTTAGAAACGTGTCAAAGCGAAGTCGGATCGGAACTGCCACCGTCTTTGGGCGGCACCGCCCTCTCTTGGGGGCGGTAGCATGGCTCCTTGCCAGAACTATTGCCCTCCCCTCTTCAGTCAAACCACCATAAGCCACAGCGGCACCGCCGACCCCATTGGGCGGCGTTGTCAACCCCTTTGGGCTGCGCTGCTGCCCTCTCTTGGTGGCGGCAGCATGGCTCCTTGCCAGAGATGCCACCCCCCTCTCAACCTATGCCACCAGAGGCCCCGGCGACGCCGACACACCCCTCCGGTGGTACCAGTTTGCCTATAAATAGTTTACCCCCTTTAACTAGAACATGGTCCCCGAAATCTCTTAAAGTTGATTTTTCTTTCTTAGATTTCTTCTCTTCTCCCTCATATACCTATTTTTCTTATTTTCTTTAACTCTCTTTGAGATTAAAGAATAACTCTTTAGTGCGTGTGGAGCTCATTTTCTTTAGTTTTCTTTGAGCTAAAGAAGGACCAAACCCGATGCGTGTGGAGCCTCAAAAAAATTTTCAATATAAAATCACTCTGTTGGTTTGCTTGTTTTCTTTCGAATTATCAGGTAAAAGACAATTCGACCATCTTCCCATGCTTCAATCAAGCCAAAGTGGAACTCCGATCCGGGCGTGCAATCAGACTGCCGCCTCCCCAAAGAGCAAGAAAGAAGGTATCATCTCCTAACTCATCTTCTTTAGTTTTATAGATCATCAAAATAAAGAATCAAAATATAATAAATCGGGCATAAAATCAACCCTCCTTTGCAAGAAGGAAGAACTGCGTGGGTTTTGATTCCCATTCGACGGGATACATAGGCAACCTGTATAATAAATTCAAATCCAAAAAAAAGATCAAAACTATATCTTTTCTTTAATTCATTGCTTTATAATTGCTTGATTGAATGTATTCTTTGGGGAATGTGTGATCAACCTAGAACCCATAAGGGCTAGAGTTGATATCTCCTAGTTTGGGATTTTTGAATTGTAATAATTTAATTTATCGCTCTCTTAACTACTTTACTGCTTTATTTTATCGCTTTTGTCCATTTATTTACTTGCTCATGAATCTTTATATCCCATCCTTTAAACTGCTCATAAAAATGTTTTAAATCAAGGTTAAAATTAGAAGTCAAGTTCAACTGAAAACCTAGTCCGTGAATCCTTTTTGGTTTCAAAGACTAGTACACTATTTTTCCTTTGGGATAAAATTAGAGTCAAAAATGGGTTTTTACCTTAAAATTTTTCCAACAAAAATAACTTAATGTAGTGACTTCAAAATATCAAAATCATTTTCAAAAGGTGCTAAGGTCGTCTTCTCCATGAGAAATCATCCCAAAATGAGCATTCTTGATTCCATTCAGTCGGACATCAGACTTGACACGGTGCTCGGGCGAGGCCTCACAACCTTAACTCGATTTGGACCTCCAATATTTATCCAAAAATCTTTTTAAATCTAAACTCAAATCCTTAATCTTTATGTATGGGTCTTGAAAGGTCTTGAGAAAGCATCATGCACTACAAATAGAGGAGAAAACAATAGAAGAAGAGATTCTCCCATCAACTTAGTGCGATAAGACCTATTCATGAGGCATAATAAAGACCTAGCAAATGTTAAGAAAAAGGCCATGAGGTTGTGAGACCTTCATGTGAATCATCATAAGACCTAGTTTACTCTAGGAAAAAAAACCACAAGCCATAGAGATCTCTAGTTAAAACCCAAATAAGACAATGAATTTTATGCGCAAGTTCGCTTGAGACATAATAAGATCTAGTATAAGAGAAAGTTTGCAAGGCAAATAAGTCCTCTTCATAAGGCAAAGTAAAGATATCTTCATAAGACACCTACAATGTCTTTTGCAGCAACGGTTTGGATTATGTCCTAAGGAAAACTGTAAGGAATAACCAAAATGTAGGAAGGAGTTACCACCGGGTTTAAGATATAAACGAGACCACAAATTCAATGCATTTTCTTTCTTTAGAAAATGAGTGGCAATTTTATCCCTGGCTAAGTATCAGGCCGCCTTATTTAGAGATTTAGATAAGGAAATTAGGTACGGATTTGGGAAGTTGTTAAGCACCCAAGCCCGCCTAGCTATATTAGCCAGCCTCTATATTTAACTAGAAATTATAATAGAAGATAACTTAAACTTACCCTAATTAATCAATTCAAATGTGCATTAACCAACAATTTATAATCCACAAGGCATAAAAGTAAATTCTATCATAGCACATGATTGACTGTACCAAAAACTAGACCGAGCATAATTCCCAAGAAAGATTAGAAGAGTCACAAGCAATCTCACTTAAAACCAAACTTCCTTAGTGTGAACACGTGATTTTGCACCTTCCTGCATATATATAGACTTTCACAGGTTTTGAAGAAAGCATCAGATCATTGGCAGAGCAACCAGACATCTCTGAACCTTCGGCGCATCCCTGGAACATAGCAGGACTCAAAAGATGGAAGAACGACAAAAAAATAGAAGCCCGAAGCAGTGCCACCAGCCAGTCTGATGGATCCACCAGCTGTAAACACGGGATTTCATACCCCCAAACCTCGGATGAATTCACATTACACCACCAAAGGCTCGAAAAATGGACAAATTGATGAAAATCAGACGTGCGTACAAAGACCCGCCGAAGTGCCAGGTGGCTGCCACCATTGTGCCTGGTGGCATCTGCCAAGAACACTGGCAACATCCGCTAGGCCCAGGGGTGATAGCCACCAGCTTAAACTCATGTTGCTGCCGGCTTAAGTCCTTCATGCCTTCAATGATGCCATACACGTCCGCCAGATCTGGAACACTAAAATGATGGAAATACCTAAAAAATGCATATACAAACCCCCCTCACCCCTCCATTTTCTAATGCACCAACTTCTTGAGTCGAATTTTCCTCAAAGAAGTTCTCTCTTCTCTCCCTCTAAGCAATTTTCTCAAGTCCAAACTATTTTGCCTTCTTTATGTCCAAAACTAGCTCCTCAAGTCTTCCTTAGATTTTGAGGAGTTTGAAGAATTAAAGTGGCCAATAGTGCCCTAAATTAGTCTTCCTTAGACTAATTTAGCAAGAACAAGCAACTAATCAATTGACCCGATTCCATTCCACCGACATCGAAAAGTGAAACTCTGGCCCGATAAAGAGCTCCAACTTCCACCAACTTGCAATTACCAAAGGAAGGTATAATCAAATTTTCGCAAAATCAAATTTGTTATCTCTAATCCAACCCGATATCCCAAATCAAAATCAAAATCAATTCAAATTAGACTTGCGACCCAAAATAAGGCCAAATCAGACCTGTGAGCCAAAATCAATCCAAAATAGACCTATGACCTCAAATCAGTCCAAATCAGACCTGTGACCTCAAATCAAACCAAATCAAAGCTTATGCAACCCTTGGAACCCAAACCCTTTGCAAGAAAGGCAAACTACCCAGATTTCGATTTCCATTCAAATGGGATATGTAGGCATGCTTTTCAATCAAGCATCAAATCCAAAACCCTAAACTATTATTTCCCATTTATTGCTTTTAATTAATTTATTTTGAGAAATTTATGATTAACCTAGAACCCATAAAGGCTAGAGTTAATATCTTCAATTATTATCGTTGTAATTATTTAATTTTTTATCTCTTTCTAATTTATTTACTGCTTTAGTATCTATATAACTGTCATGCGTATTAAACTGCTCAAAAAATCATAATTTTAAGTCAGAATCAATTTTAAGCCAAGTTATAATTTCTTAAATCGAAAACCTAGTCCCCAAACTCATATCCTTTCGAAGGTCTAGTGAATTTGTCCATTGTAAAAAATAAAACTGGAGTCATTTTTTATTTTTCTTATATTTTTCCAACAAAAATAAAATTAAGGTGGCAACTCTCCGAAACTCATTTTCAAAACAGAATTGAACTCAAAACAGGTTTCAGAATGGAGATACAAAAAACTTTTCAGTGAATTGATAAACAAAACTTTCAACCGGCCAAGTATTCCGGCGACATGAGATCAGAACCAAGAAAAGAGGGTGGCACCCCGGTTCCTCATCGGTGCAGCATATGGATGAGGCCTCACACTTAGACAGAATTATACAAGATATAATTAATGGTACAACCTCACAGGACCATTCCAAAAAAGATCACATAAAATAATCATATTCTTTGTATATTTAGATAAATCACACTAGTCCTAAAGAAATAGAAGGAGAAATGAAGCCACTAACAACCTAACAAATATGTTCCACAATCCATTTAAGTAAAGTATACCATACATCATATATCTAACACCCCAAATAAGGAAAGGAAAAGGAGAAATGAATTTGTATAACTAAATTATAAACAAGGCTTTTAGAGCCTTAAGCTTGCTTTTGGGCCTTAATACACATTGTCCCATTTATTTTACTCATGCTTAGGCCTTATAGGCCTTATATTATTTATTCTATCATGGCATTCCTACAGAGTTAGTTCATACAATAAAATATGAACACAAACTACTTTGTAAATTATCATACTTCTTTCCATCAATCATATTGAGATTCATATTTGTGTATGCATGATTCAAAGATTCAACCTAACCATCTAAATTTTTTTGATTTATTTACTTATGATCAAAACATATCAAAAAACAATGACTCATATGTATAATCATTTTTAAATTAAATCAATATTCTAACCTAATCATGACATGCTAACCTACAAATGTTGCTACTTACATGACAAACAAATTATCTTTCATTCAATCATAATTTTCTTTGTTTATTTTAATAATCATGCTTAAAACATATATTCATACCATTATTCAAAGTATTTATCAAAAATCAGTAGCTATTTCATCATATAATTAAATTTTATTTACTTATATTCAAGCCATTTATGCTAAAAATGGTTTTAATGCAATATGCATATTGAATCTCATGTATTTAAGCCAAAATATTTTATTTACCAAACTAATTCATTTAGGTCAATAGTTAATCATGCCAATATATTTATTTTAAGGTCATATAATATACATTTAATCATGTCATTACCATTACATAATGTGTAACATGTCAATTTACAAGTTTAAGACCTAAACTAAGCATCATAGAAACAAATATGCAAAAACAAATTTAAATTGGTACTATTATCCTAACATGCCTCTAAATCAATTAAAATCATCATTTAATCCCGTTAATTATATTTTACAAGCTTATATACATCATAAGTATCATATATACATAAAAGAAACACCAAAGAAGCAACAAAAATCACAAAACAAAGAGAAAGAAGGAAGCAGAGCCGGATGGCCCTGCTGTAAGGTCGGGCAGCCCTAGGGAATTTCCATCCAGCCCTAGTAGGGTTAGGTGACCCTTCTTTCCTGGGAATTTTCTCCCATGGTCTTTTTGCCATTTTTATGCATTTTTTAGTCTAATTTTCGGCACTATTTGACCCTAGTTACCCAAATCTTTTATTTTTAATCTTTCTAGGGAGTTTAAACACAATAAAAATTAAGTTCAAATATTTATTAAGATCATACAATAGCTCATTCTAAATGTGTGTGTGTTCATACAAAAGTGACCTGAATCATGCAACTCTAAGCTTTTCACATATCAATTCTTTATTTATTCTTTAAACATGATTTTAAAGCATTAAAGATCAATTTTCTAGTCTCTTAATAAATTCTATATTTGTTCATATACAAGAATCACAAAGAAAGAAGATCATATGGATTGTCACCAATCCATATGATTATGCCAATTACTCACATGTTGCAAACAAGAAAAATTACGAAATAAATTAACTCAAACCTAGATACACCAAAAGCTCAGCAAATTGCTCTTAAGCTTTCATTTTCTTAAGGATTATGGGATGAACTCGGTCTCAAGAACATCAATAATTTTAAGAAAATTGTTTTATCACCGAAATTATTTGAATCAAGGCTTTGATTCAATTAATCTACTTCTTATTTTTAAGAAACACAATAAAAAATCTTCTTGATATGTTTCTTTATAAGAAGTTTAAAGAAAAAGAAGAACTAAAATTCTAAATCAAAATATGATTTTCTTAAAGAAAAGTTGAACTTAAAATATCTCTTTCTTGATTTAAAGAAATTACAAAGTTTGATTTAAAGAAAATGATTTAATTCAAAAGAGTGTTTAAACTAAATTTAAGTCAAAATTTTTAAGATTCAATTTCAAATTTTCAGTTTTGATTTTCACTCAAAAATTCTTTTTGATTTTAGAACTCCCAAACTTAGATTTTTTGTATAAAATTTGATCCCCAATAAGTGAGGGTGATGGTATATTTATAAGCTCCAAAAACCCCTTCATCTTCACCTAAGTAGGAAGCAAATCAAGTATTCCCCTATTTAGTTTATTCAGGTTCCTAAATAAGCTTTAATTCCTAAATAATTTAAATAAACACTTCCTAATTAGTTTTTAAGTTACTTACAAACAAAGCATTGGTAAGCTTCCTTTTTAATTTTAAAATCAAACTTCCTTTTTAATAAAAAAATACTAAAAAGAATAAAATTTAAATGCTAATTAGGCAAAAACTAAAACCTAAGGACCCTAAAATAAGGAGATAAATCAGACAATGGAGAGGCAGCAAGGACCCGGTGTGCCCCGTTGCTCGCTCCCAGGGCTGCAGAATCGGTGACCCAGGAGTAGGGCCATCTAGCCCAGGGGCCAACCGTGCAGCCCTGGGCCAGCACAGGCTCATCGGCTTGCTGTGAACAGGCCTGTGGCCTGCTGCAAGCCCATTTTCTTTTCCAGACCTCCAAACATGACTCGAACCTACCCAAAATAATTTTAAATAATACTTTAACTCTTCTTTATTAAAATATTAACTCAGATCATCAATTGCTAATCCAAAAAAAAAAATCTATCAATCTCATCAATCTAAAAAGGTAAAAGTAACATTTTTGACAAGCAATTTCATTGCGCAATCTCGGTTCTTAACGCCTTATCAGTGGACTTCTGCTCGAGCTCTAGTTGTATCAAAATTCGGTGTCAACAACACTTAAAGGACTTTTAACGTGGCACCTAAAGTCCTCTTATAAGGTGAGATAAAACCTCAATGTGAGACTTCATAAGACCTTTTATGTGGCAAAACAAAGACCACTTCATGAGGCACCTCAAAGAACTCTAACGAGGAACCTTAAGTCCGCTCATAAAACGAGATAAGACCTTTATATAAGGCTTTATAAGACCTTTCATGAGTCAAATCATATACCTCTTCGTGAGACACCTCAAATACCTTTATCGAGGCACCTTAAGTCCTCTCATCAGGTGAGATAAGACCTCTATGAGAGATTGTGTAAGACCTTTCATGAGACAAATCAAAGACCTTTTAGCAAAGCACCTCAAAAACCTCTTTGTGAGGCACCTCAAAGACCTTAAATAAGGCAGACAAAAACCTCCTAGTGAGGAAACCCAGTAAGACCTTTACATAAGGCTAGGCTAAATTATTACCATAGACTAAGACCTTAGGCAACTAATGAGATCTCTAAGTGAGGAAAAGACCTTAAGCAATCCCTACACTTAAGACTTTGTGGCTATGCAGTGTTATGAGACCTCTGATAAGAAGGGAACCTTTTTTATGATAACAAAGATAACTGACTCTCTGTGATGTAGAAAACAAAGCCCAGATGGACGAGGCAACGTCACTAAGACCTTGGAGGGAAATTTTGAAACAATGGCGCAATGAAGACAACCAAATGAGGCAATGACAATAAGACTTTGGAGGGTACATGCAAAGTAAGAAGCAGAAAAGACCCAACCGACAAAGGCAAAGTCAATTAGACCTTGGGGCCATATAAAATAACTGAAGACCCAGATGAAAGAGGCAAAGTCAAAAAGACCTTGAAGGGCACACACAATCAAACATCCTAGTGAAAGACCCAAAGAAGACAAGAGTTTTCTCCCCAGTAGGGGCGAGCTGTTATGACCCTTATGGCATACCCAAAATGAGCCAGACACAGTTGTAAGACAAATCAAGTTCTAGAAATTGGTGCAATTTATACAAGTCAGGAGAACACACAAATAGGAAAAGTCAATTAAAGAATAAGCTCGTACGAGACTTCAAAAAGGCATAATCTTTATTAAAATTGGTTCAAATATAAGAAAATATAGTAGAGACTACATCAAAAGTTCTATTCTACTAAAACCTCTAAGGAATTAAGAAATTATTATATCAGAATGTTGCCTTGAATAGAAGCCTTCAAGCTAGCATAAACGGATGCTGAGAATTAATGGACAAAGCACATCTAAAAATGGATAGCTAGGCGTACTACTATGACTCTCTTCATAAGACAACATATTATCCACCGAAAAGATAGTAAAACATACAAAGCATGTTCAGGGTCGAGACCATTCAAGAAGAAAAACAATTTTGATGATCTAAAAAGCCAACTAAGCTAACACCATAATGCATCCAAAACATGTAGAACATGAAAGGCCAAGGTGCAGTCAATCAATCCAGACAAAAGCCCATACACAATAACAAGAATGGTTTATATTCTAGAGACAAGAAGGATATCAAACATATATCAACCCTCAACCTAGGTCCCAAAATCACATCATCTAGAACCCAGAAATGATAACACATATCTAGTGTACTCATTAAGGAAGTTAATAAAAGACAATAAGTGATCAGTTATTAAAGGCCAAAAAAGGGTTATGAATGCAAAAACTGAACCGAATAGAGAAAGTGAGTTGGGCTCAAAAAGTTAAGAGGAGATAAGTAAATAACTTAATATACACTACGGTTATATATATGACCTTACTAGTGCCTCCCAAAGATATATAGCCTATTACTAGTGCCTCCCAAAGATATATAGCCTATCTTTTATGCTTCCTAAAACTTATTGTATTCACTACATCTTTTAAGAACTCTAATAATTGTTCCTAACATCATATGATAACTTTCACTGTCTTAAAAAATGACCACTACAACACTTTAGACAATTGACACATGTATAGAAGGAGCATCAATGGGTTTTCCCTACAAACTCTAACAACTTCATAAGACTTGGTGTTTTTCCAACCAACCTCATGAGGAACTCCTGCAAATACTACTTCTACCGCCACTAACTCAGTCTTTCACACTAACAGAGTAGGGCCGGGAGCCTATGATAAGGACTAAAAATGGACATACCAATTGGGCCATCAAAGATTAAACCTAAAATAAGCTAGAGTTATAGCTAGCAAACTTCACACCCCAAGAGTAGCCAAGCCCAGACCGCCAGCAGCTAGCAAGCCTAAGGCACCTCAAAGAGACCCATTCGTGCCTCATCACCTAGCGATCATCCAAGCAATAAGTACCTCACTTAGAGCCACTTTGCTGCAATTAGTACTTCACCTTGCTATTAGATGAACTCACTTAGCAAAGAGAGTTCGCCCAGCACTTCTTTCAATCTTCTTTCATGTGCAATCCCTTGCACCTTCGAAAGACAGGATTAAGGTCACATTAGCACAAGACTCTATGACTGATAGTCGAACATACAAACGCGTCATTGCAATATTCATCTATAATATGACTTGACAAAGATCCACTAACTAGAAGCGACCACATTGCCACTCATTTCAATCCCAAGGTTGGAACTCAGTATCAATATCATGCTCTCCTCCAAAAGACAATAGACGAAAAGAAAAAGCAGTGGCAAAACTCTAATCCCATTCAAATTCCCTAAACATTTACTCCAAAGATGCAATCATTGATTTAAGCATCAAAGAGTCCACGCATGTCAGGTCGAAAGCTTGGCTTTCTAATGTTTGTTTCCTCTCATTTTCCTTTTCTTGCAAATCACAGGCCTAAAAATAAAATAACCCATCTTTCAATTGCCTCGGTCTAGCACCTCCAATTACATTCTCAGTGATAGGTGACCTCACGGACTGGGGCTTGGGATCTATCAGGAAAAATAAAATTATTGAGTCAATAATAGAAAATATTTGTTGCATATTTAATATAATAAAGAATTGTAAAAATAAGTTGAAACTTTTAAATGTTGTATACGAGTAATATTATCATTTTATTACATAAAAAAAAAAAAACTACAGTGAAATGTATCTAAAAATTTGAAATTGCATTTAACCATTTGAAAAAAAAAAAATCCTAAAATATTGAATGGAGCTAGCAATAATTCCGTTCTTTGACATTTACACAGTTTATAAAAGCCTAAAAAGGATGGACGATTATAGTGTATTTTTAAGATAAATGTTCTTTTTTTTTAAACCACTTCTAAATTTTCAATAAAATTTTGAAACTAAGAAAGTAAAATAATTTAATGGTAAATATTATTTGTATCCTAAAATATGTCAAGTTCACCCTGGCATCCTCATTGTTTTCAAATACAATTAATTAGTCCTTATGTCATTTTGTTAGATTAAAAAAGCCTGATATTGTTAGTCAAAATCATTTTTTAAATAAAAGGCAGAACTTAAACACAATGTTGAATATTACACCTATGTTTCAAATAATTAAAATTAAACTCTCTCGAATAATTTTAAATTTGAATAACTAAACAAAATCACTAACATTAAACGTGCGAGTCATGTCATAATAACATTCTTAATTAGTCTACCTTACTTTGGTAAGATTGAAATGATTTATAGTGTAAGCTAATATTCAATAGAGACTAGGATGAATATGATCTCACCAATAACAACTTTCTAACTTAACTAAAAAATTTACAAATACCAATTTATATACATGTCAATAACAAAAATTAACTTGCACGAATTTATTATTTATTGTGAATTTTTTTTAGAAATTGTATTGTATTATTTAATATATAAACTAATATTTATTTATTTATTTAAATTTATGTCTATTTTAATCTTCGTTATAAATTTATAATCAAGAAATCATTTAGAAATATGCAAAGTATAGCCACTAAGTGGAAATGATAAATTTTTAGTTTAAGAAAGATTTAGATTTTTTTTTTTTTTATGAATAATATTTGTTTATATTATAGACCAATTCAGTGCCGGTTTAATTTGACTTTTAAAAGTTTGCGGTATTTAAACACTGACACAAAATATTTTGTAGGAACAAAATAATTAAAAGCTAGCAATTGGAAAGCTTTTAAATTTATAACTGAAAGATAGAAATGGTGAACATAAATAGCTTTTGAAAAAAAAAATTAAAACTTAGAATAATTAAGAAAATACTTAATTATTGCTAATCCTTAACCACTAGCAGCTTCCAGCTGATCACTATCACTAAAAATCAAATAGCTTCTTAAGATAATAGACTATTTAACCAAATATTCATTTTCATTGTAACTTAAAAGAAAAATTCACATATTAAAATTTTAATTTAAAAGTTTATCTCATACATTAGGAAGAAAATTTTCACCTATGATAGGGGATAAATTTAGTAGTGATCAAATTATTATAAAATTACACTAAAAAAAAGTTTTGAAATTTTAGATGTTTAGGGCACCATGTGCCTTCTTGTCCCCCTACCTCCATCATTGTTAAGCATGTTGTATATTCTTTGTAGATGTGATCGATAATGGTAAAAAAAGGTAAAAAATTCATTTATACAACGAGTAGTTGATAGATTGCTTGCCTATTATTCCATATTTACTCAAAAGATTGATTTGATAAAATTAAAGGTAATTTGTACCCAATGTCATTAAATTATAAGTCAAATTTTAATATGATCACATACGTCTTTTTTTTTTTATTATTGAAATCACTAAATAAATTAAAAAATTATATTGCATTTTTTAAACAAAATTTTGAATGAATTTACTGACGTGGCAGGCAAATAACCAAATCAGATGTTGACTTACAAAAAAAAAAATATCACATCAATTTATTCCATGATCACTAAATCATAGATTAAATTCTAGTATAGTCATTAAACTATAAACCAAATTCTAATATGGTCACATACGTTTTTTTTTTTCATTATTATAATCACTAAATAAACTTAATACTTTTATTATAATTTTTAGGCTAAATTAAATAACATAAAAATTCAAATATAAAAAATTAATCAATTTATTTTTTAATTAAAATTAAATTTATAACATACCGAAATGTAATCAAATAATAAAATATATAATCACGTAAAGAATATATTTAAATTTAATTCATTCTCTTAATACTAAAAAAAATTAGAATTTACAATTATATAAATAATATCAATATTATAAAATCAAATTATTATTATTTGATTTTAATTTATTATAAATTAAATGTCAAAAATACAAAAATTTATCATGTCTCATTATTTTTTTATAGAATGAAATAAGAATAAAATTTTTGAGCAGTGATATATTTATCTGATAAGACTGATATATTAATTTATTTGTCATTTTTTCTCATTTTTTTTTATTTCAAACGTATAATTCTTACATGTGACTTTTTGTTATTTATTAACGATAGAAATATTATTTAATAAAATTAAAATAAATTTTTAATTTTTAATTAAAAATATATTTCAATTTTGCTAATGATTTTTTAACGAGTGTCCTTAAAAATTTAGAAAATATTAAATAAATCAATTTTAAAACAACATGAATGAGTGAAAAATAGATATTATGACCTATTATTTAGAATGATAACGATTATAACGAAATATAACTCTATCTAAATATTTTTTTATTCCTCATCCAATTTATTTTTATATTAATTTATTTATATTTTCTAATATAATTATTTTATAGGTATATTTTATATGAAATAATTATTTTTAATCAGTACTCTTAAGATATTCGTTAGAAATTGGCCTGAAAATTATAATAGAATTATCAAATTTATTTAGTAACTATAATAATGAAAAAAAAAATACATATGTGGCCACACTAAAATTTAACTTATAGTTCAGTGATCATGTATTAGACTAATATGGTATTATTTATGTGATATTTTTTTTAATGAGTCAATATCCGATTGGGTTATTTACCGATCATATCAGTAAATTCGACCCAAATTCACCTGAAAATTATAATAAATTTTTTTAATTTATTTAATAAATTTAATAATAAAAAAATTATATATATAATCATATTAAAATTTAACTTATAATTCAATCACATGATATAAATTACCCTAAAATTTAACAATACGAATGGAGCGTGTGAACTTAGCTAATGATGGGAATATGGAAAGGTTAAAGATGTCAGTGAAGTGAATTAAACTACATAATATTAAGGTGAAAACACTTAAGTAGCGGTATCGTAAATAAGCTATGATGGACATATAAAGAGTGTTAGTCAAGAAGCCCTCATCAACATGAACAAGATATCAAGAACTTTGGTCATGATTGAATTGAGAATTTAAAAAATTATGAAATTTATTAAATTTTATAAAATTAATTTATTTTATGAATTTATATAATTTTACTTATTTAAAATAAAAATAAAATTTATAAATTTTAATGATATTTTTATAATAAAAATTAATTTATAAAATCATTCATTCATTAAAATATAAAATCTTTCAAAATTTCACATTTTATGTAAAATTTCAAAAACTTTCAAAACGGGAAATTGCGGTAAACAATGAATTTATGACAATTCTTGAATTTTAATTTTTTTGTTTTTACTAACTAAATAATGAATTTAATAGAATCCATAGATTTATTAAAATTTTTCATTTAAATTCTATCAATTCAAATATAACCTTAGAAAAATTACAGTAAAAATCGTTGCAAGATAGCTGGTATTTGAACTTACTAAGATATTTTTTCCTAGGAAAAAAAATTAATATAATCGTGATTAAATAGCTTCAAAACATTATTTGAAATTGACTTGAAATTCTTGTTGAGATTAATTTGCAATCCAAATTGACTTTATCAAAATGCATTTAACGAAAAACAAAATACCTCAAAAGTATTCATTCCAACCTGTCCCATTTGTGACCTCTACTAGACCAATAGTTCTTCGTTAATACCGAATTTATGATTAAACGTGTCTATGACCATAAGATGGAGAAGCCTTACGTACTTATTTGACTTGCATGAAATTAGAATTTTATAATTGTATCTAAATTCAAATTTTTGGAATAAGTAATATCAAAACTCACTAAATTTTTGAATTTATTTCTAATTAGGTGATTAAAAATTAATTTAATGTAAATGAATATCTAAATTTTTATTTTTATTACAAAAAAAAAAAGTATAATTTTAAAAATTTCACCAATAAATTCATTGGAATAATGATGTAATATTTCATGAGAGTAATTTTAATCATAATAAACATATGTAAAGCTATACACATAAAAATCATGATTTTTTAGATGACATATCAACATTGGTACCACTTTACTCAAATCAAATGGAAGAAGAAATTTATTTTTTGCATATATATGTGAATGTTATATATGTAGATTACAATGTCTAATTGACTAGTCATCTCATCATTTCTATGGGTTTATTGTTAGAAATTTTTAAATAATATATTAATGGAATAAAAATTAAAAATTAATGATTTATTTATATCAAATTAATTTTTAGTGGTCAAATTTGAAATAAATGAAAATTTTATTTATGTTTATGTTATTTATCATAAATTTCAGCCGAAATTAAATTATTAAAAAGAAAAGGTGGTTGTATGATCAGAAAGATAATATGCAGCCCATGTTTATATTATTATTGGTATGGGTAGGTCTTGGTCCTTGGCTTCGAATACCAGAACAAAACGTGACCATAACATAGAAACAAGAAACTAGGTATTGTTAAAAAAAAAAAAAAAAAGGCTAGGACGTTGTTTTTATTTATTTCATAGTTAATATTTGAATTCAATCAGAAAATATAATTTTCTTTGTAAAACATAGCAGAAGAAAAATTTATCATAACATAAAGAATAATAATGTTTACATCAAATCAATTAAAATATAACGACCTAACAAATTGAAAAGAAGTCTCATTACCTAATATCTAACGAACAAAATCAACCATTGATGTGATTTTTTACTTTTTATGGTAGCGTGAATATTGTTTGTTAAAAGTATATAAAATTATTTTTCAACTTTCTATATGTACTTATTGAAATTTCATCAAGATATTGGACTGGACTTTTACTAGCTGAACTTGTACTAGCTGTGATATTAGTTCTTCATTGGTTCTAGGGAGAAATTTTAGTGAGAGAAAGGAGATGAGAAATTGTAGAATAAACTACCTTCAATGATTGTCACTAAAAAAGAAAAAGAAAAAAAAAAACTAAATAGAGATGGAAAACAGTGAACCGTCACTAATATGACACAACGACAAATATGTTATGCAGCATAAAACCTAGTTGGTAATTGAAAATAGCGACGGATTTGCAAGTTGGTCACTATTTTCTAACGATTTTCGTTTTGTCACAATGCTACATAATCTATGCTAATCTAGCGATGGAATAATTTATAGCTAACACAATAAAATAATAATATTTTGCTTGCTAATTATATAAATTTTGTCACTAAAGTAGCGATGAATATATTTTGTCGCTATTTTGTCATTGATATTTTAAATTTTTATTTTTTATTTGACATTTTTCATTGCTAATTTCTAATTGATTATTTAATTTTTATTTTATATTTGAAATTAGCAACGGAAAAATCATCGCTAATTCGTCAATAAGTTAAAATTAATATTTTTATTATTGGCTTTTTAATTATTAATTTCAATACTATTATGCAATAATAATAATAAATTTAAATTTGTAATGAAATATTAATATAATTAAATCATAACTAAATAACTATATAAAATGTATATCAATGTTAAAAGTTGTTTTATGCATCATTATGTTGTGTGCCAGGATATGGGATTTCAGATAGTTTAGTAGAGTCTAAAGGTGTAGTAGTTGGATTTGTAGGATGGAGATCAACAATATATCATTTGTAGGATGGGTGGAAGTAGCATCCTAATCATTTGTATCATCATCTGGTAAATCAATATATTGCTCTAGTAATATCCAAGGTTTCATTTGCATTATTATATGACACCATTGATGGATTCTAAGTAGTTTCATAGGTATTTTCATTGATTGATGGTGAAATGAATTGTTTGTGCTTTAGTTTTGCATAGAATTGCCTTGTTAAGTCTTAGATTTTCTTTACAAAATCATAGATTGATGTTTAGTTAAGGTTAGATTGGACATGAGAGGTTAATTTATGAAGAAGGATGTTTTAAGCTTAGTAATGGGAGTTGTTTTTGCTTTTGCCTGAAATTCTTGAATCTAGCCACCTGGCTAATGAGCATTACCACAATCTATAAGGAGTGTGGAGAGGTAGGTAACGAGCGTTACATATGCAGTAATGAGCATTATTTTGCTCTCTGCCAAATTTCTCCAAATTCTGATTTTTAAATGTAATGAGAGTTGCTTCCTTTGTAACGAGCCTTGCCCATCATTTCCATTGTTAGACTCTCATTGTGTTTGATGTTGATTTTAATGATAACAAAATATATCAATATGATAATTATGTAACAATTTTGTTTAAGTTGGTTAAAGCATGAGAAAACATGACCATTGCTAAATCATAGATTTAATAAATTTGAAAGAATGCACATGCTAAGAGAGAGCATACTTTGAGATATGTAAAATAGCCAAATTTTAAGTTGCAAAAAATGTAGTAGCAGCGGGCTCGACTAAGGAGTCACAAGTGCAAAAAAAGAGACAATGCCACAACTAAAAAGTCTGAAGAGTGGCATAAGCTTAAATCCAAAGCAATGCAAAATTCACGAGCGCTATCATTTTTAGTCGCAGTCACTACCAAAATAGCAAGTACGAATGAGAAGCCACAGTCGTTACTAAGAAGAGGCAGTAGCTTCAGCCTCTGGCAAAGAAATATTTGTAGGTATGAATATTGGAGTAGCAAGTGCTAGAAAAGGAAGTCGCAGCCACTACCAGAGGAAGTCGTAGGCGCGAATATTTATAGTTGATTGTGAAGAGTTGTTGTGTCGAAGAAGTCGCAGGCATGAATCAGCATAAGAAGACAAAAAAAAAATAGTTGTTAGAAAAAGCTGTCAAATGCATTTAAGAGAGAAAAATAGCTCTATTTGAGGTGGAACTATAAATACAAGTTCTTGAAATGTTTCTAAGTGAAAGAACAATATCTATTAAGCTTACATATGTGATAAACAAGTTTTCAACTTCATTTTCCTAGTTAGATTATTTATTTGTTATCACAACTCTTTTAAATTTTTTTAATTAAGTCCTTAAATTTCTTT
Organism: Aleurites moluccanus; assembly: GCA_948193065.1. Lineage (NCBI taxonomy): Eukaryota > Viridiplantae > Streptophyta > Magnoliopsida > Malpighiales > Euphorbiaceae > Aleurites > Aleurites moluccanus. The sequence continues at coordinate 22,186 of CANXYC013175898.1, forward strand.
TATTAAAATTCTATGGAAACTTATATTTCCCATTATACTTCACCTCAATTGAATTAATTAACTTAAATAGTTAAAGAATTTTTATTTCGAAATTATTTCGATAAAATTCTAAAATTAAAAATTTACATCTACTTACTTTCTCTTCTCTTCCATATGTATCTCCAATCACCTTTAATATCATTTCACTTCAATTTATTTCTAATTGGCCCATAATCTATCTAATCCAAGTTGTATAAAAGAAAATTAGACAAAGAATCTGTCGAAAATTAATTAAAAATCAAGAACCAACAAATGTAAATGCTTCATATTTTTAACACCCTGAATTTTTTGGTATTTACAAATAAAGCCCTATAATTAATTTAGTTGACTTTATAGTTCTTAATTAGACAATTAGACATAAAATAATAATTTGGTATCCAAAATAACCAGTTAGAAATAAAATAACAGTTTAGTACCTGAATTTTAAATTTTATATCTAAAATATCAAATTTAACATAGAATTTCACCAAATTAATTATGAGACCTAAAATTTACATGAAAAATAAATTATGAAAATTAGTAGTATCTAAAATGGATTTTGGGATGAAAGTGTAAATATTAAAATTTTTGGGGTAAATTTGTAAATAAAGAAAGTTGAGGGGCTAAATTATAAATATCAAAAATTCAAAATTATCTTAAATTTTCTAGAGTTCTATTTTTGGCCCAATTTTCTTCTTCTTCTTCTTCTTCTTTTTCTTGAAGTGGCCGAACCACCTTGTCCATTTTCTACCTCCATTTTCTTCTTCTTCTTCCTAAAAAATTCTTCCATCCAAAACTTTCCAAACTTAAACCTAATTAATTTTACCCCTTAAATTAAGTCTAAATACTTAAAAACTATAAAAATTCTCAAAGTCTAAGGAAAAACTAAAAGTTTTCAAGGGAGCAAAATTGAAAAATTGAAGAAATTTGAGGTCATTACTCTAAACTTGTTTTCTTTTCAATAATTATGATTAGTATGATAGTTATAAATGATTAATTAAGAATTAGAAGCATATATATAGTTATAGGGAGCTTTAGGCTTATAATAGGGATTATATGAAAATTCAAAATTCAAAATAGATGAGTTTAATTTGTAATGAATATAGAATATGTCTATTTATGCCCAAATGAGTTTAAAACATGTGGAATTTGTATTGTAGAAGCAAAGGACCAAAGAAAAGATGGTGGAAGTGATGAAGAAGAACAATTGTGCTTAAAGTGAATTTTATTATTTTAAGGTGATTTTACTCCAAATAAACTTTGAGGTGAGTTATAAATACAATATTATGCCCATTTGAATCCTTGATTGGAATCAAAAATTTATCCCCCAATTTTTCTAGACATGTCACGTCCTAAAAATGAAACATGACAGTCCTAGGATATGAGATCAGCTTACACTACTAACACTCGTAGAACCCATACTATGAACTCTTCAACTACCAATTCTCATATGTCAATTTCAACTTAAATTCAACACATGTTTCTCATATCACATTCCAACATCAAACATTTGATTATATAATCCATAATTTGTTAATTAATTAATGTACAATATTTATCTACATAATATACACATAAACTACTAACTAATCTACTTTAACCATGGAGCTACTAAAAATCATAAAAGTAATAAAGTATAGATTAAGTAAATCTTGATCCACCATACGCTCCATTTTTCTGGAAATTAATCCCTAGTTAGTTTTCCTTCTTTCCGGTTCCTTTATAAAAGAAGGAAGTCTCAAGAACCGTTAACGACTACTCCTGACCTGAAAATATTAAACCATTAAAGGGATGAGTTTTACAACTCAGTGAGTTATAAACACAATATTATGCATAAAGGGTAGGTAAATAATAGGTAATCCACCAAATGTTCATATCAAAGATAACAAGTAGCAATATAATAATCAAGGTAATCTAAGTCGCATAAATCAATTAATAGGTAAAATGAAGGAAAATAAAACATAACAGATATAGGGTCTCGTGCTTGTATATATCTTATTAGCTATATTTATAGTAGTTTAAACTCATGAAATGACATAAGACTGATCAAACCTTATAACTAGGATCAAACCCTTCCTAGCTAAGGTTATAAATTAATTCAATGTGCACATTGCTAATGGTTCTTATCTACTATCCCATCCAAAAGTAGTTTTGTCATGTTATTAGGTATATTGTATAATGAGGATCAAAATATTATTAGGCTCATGTAGGGTGACAATAACATGTGGAAAATTATAACAAATCAATCAACATTTCAATGGACAATTTAAGTCACATTAAAGGCTAACAACATCAAATAAATATATTACCCAATATGAATTTTCATATGAAATGAAATCAAAGGTCATGAATCAAATTAGGTTTAGGTTTCTTTGGGACTCATATGTCAAATGATATAAATTTTTAGATCAAACACTTGGTGGATTATAATTTAATTTCATTGAGACGTTTTAACAAACACTTTATAGGTATAAATTTTCAAACAATTAACAAGGGTTTATGTTAACTTTTATGAACCAATTTGATCAATCAAAAACAATTCAACACAAATAGTATTTTCAAGTATAAAGTTATTCGAATAGCATATAAAATAAGGTAAATATAAGTAGAAATTTGACAAAATTTCAAGGAGAAAACAAGGAGGGACATTCGGCCATGTCTAGGGAAATTGGGGGAGGGATTTTTAATTCCAACTAAGGATTCAAATGTGCATAATATTATATTTTTAACTCACCTCAAGATTTATTTGGAGTAAAATCACCTTACAATATCAAAATTCACTTTAAGCAAAATTGTTCTTCTTCATCACTTCCACCATTTTTTCTTTTGTTCCTTGCTTCTAAAATACAAATTCCACATGTTTTAAACTCATTTGGATATAAATAGACATATTCTATATTCATTAGAAATTAAACTCATATATTTAGAATGTAGATTCTAAAGTATTAACAATGAAAAACTTAGATCATATTTTATTAAAAAAAAAAAATCAACAAATGTCAAGTAAAAACAGTCAAAATCACATAATATTTTTTTTTTTTTGTGTTTTCCTAAAAAAAATTATCTTAATTATGTCGCAAAATTAATTTTAGATTTAATTATATAAATTAAAAAATAACTAATCAATTTAATTTTTCTTTTTTTTAGAATCAAGTATATTTTAATTATTTTATTATTAAATTTCTCATTTAACTATAAAAAAGTGCTTTGACTAATAATAAGAGACTAATTTAATAGTAACAAATATGACAGACGATTTAATTAGTTCCTAAATAAAGAAAGATAAAATCATTTATTTAATTAATTTTAGAGACTAAATAATATTTTTCCATTAATGAATTGAAAACTAAAGCATAAAAAGAGCTAAAAAGTTGAATGTAATAAAATTTTAGGAAACTGTATATCATGCTTAATAATAGTAAGAAAATCACTATTCATTTGTACCGTGTTTTCCGGCACAACAATAAAAACATCATAAATCTCATCAGCTTTATATTTAGATGGGGGTGGCCAATAATCAAAATTCATTTGTGTAAATCTCATTTACGGGTCAATTTAATTTGACTGTAATTGATAATTAAAAAATATTATCGTTTAATAAAATTTTATTAACTACTCTATTAAAATATGAAATAAGATATAATTATTTTTCATATATTATTGTATATCTTAATTATTTTTATTTTTTTATGTGTGACATAAATCAGAAAATAATAAAATTAATATTTAGTGGTTGAAAAATTACAATTAATTATTTTATTATATATTTATATTTTTTCTTCTAAATATGTATATGATAATTCCTACAAATATTATTTATCGCATTTTAATAATTTTTTTATTATTATTGTAGTTATATAAAATTAAATTGAAAAAAATTTATTAATATAGTAATTTTTCTATAATGATAATATTATATAAATTTAAATCAATTATGAATTAATAGAAAAAATTTAAAATAAAACTTTTCAAATTAATAATTGTTTTAGGCTTTCAACAGCTAAAAAATAAAAAAATTATTACTTACCTCCAAACCGCTAAATCAAACACCCACATACATAAAACCCAATTGATCTTCTAAATAATTCATATCTTTAATCCAAATCATCATCTAAATTATTCAAATATATTAAGAATCAATTTATGAGTCATTTCACATCACATATTGATTCAATTAGAGCATATCCAACTTGACTTTATTTTTTTATTTTTTAAAAATTTTAAAGTTTTTAGTTTTAAAAAAAAATTCATAAAAATACAATTCAAACTCAATCCACAACTCGCAAAATTCATCCCCAAAATCATTTGTAAAAATAAACCATCTATATAACTTCATCCCTCCCTAATTTAAAGTAATCAGATATCGTCTTATCCAATAAAACAAAACTCAAAATAAATCAAAACTCGGTGTTATCCAACTCGTACCGTTTTCTATCTATATCCAAAGTTTTTAAAATCCAACCGATTAAAAAATTAAATTTTTAAAACTAAATCGATTAAAAAATCGATAAAAGCAGAGGATCAAAAATTAGATAAAAGTCAAATTGATTAAACCGAAAAAACTGATATATATATATATATATATATATATATATA
>CANXYC013176402.1:0-10302 GCA_948193065.1 Aleurites moluccanus
TGTCAAGTCACAGGAAATTCCTGAGATGGAAAATTTCAGAATTCCCAATCACTTCCTCTACTCTAAACATATCATCCTATCATTTAATCATTCAAATAACTCATCAAAAATGAATTTCAAAACTTGTTAAGAAATTTACCTTGAAGAAAAAATTGCTTTGGATCTCTATCTAAGTCCAAATAATTTAATTAGGTGTTGGGAGAAGAATTATTTGTGAAGGAATTTGTGCTAGATCAAATGATTTTAGGAAGCTAGGAAGAAAAATTTTTCCATGGAGAAAGCTTGAGATTTTCGGCCATGAAGGAGGAGAAAGGAAGAAGATGATGGCCTTCTTATCATATTTATCTATTTATATGACAAATGGTCCAATAGGAAAATTAGGGAAAAAAGAAAATAAAGAAAAAGAAATAAAGAAAAGAAATAAGGAAAAGAATAACATAATTAAATCATTTTAATTATAGAAATAATAATACATTTATATATATATATATAATTATTTAGCCACCTTTGTTGACTTTTAGGCTAATCCTTGATTAATTAGTAATTAATTAATTAATTAACTCTTAAGTATTTTTAAATTACTTTGCTATAATTTTTAATACTCTAGCATTTTCAACTATGTTCATATTGCCCATTTTATTCGATTTAATTCTCATTTAAATTCTATAATTCACTCTAATTTCCATTTTCTGTTGTCCTTGATTAATTTTCGGTTATTGCTCTCTAGAGAATTAAAAAAAAATTCCTACCCGATTTGGGTTCCTATTATAATCGTTCGGGTTATTACACAAATGGGGGGGGAGGAAGAGGAGGGTGGGGTATTTATAAGCCACCCAAGGGCAATTTGATTAGAAAATGGGTGAATAGTGTTGGTTTTCGCAGGAAGAGATCCTGGATTCGCCTAGGGCTCTGGTGGATTCACCAAGCCATTTGACGACATGAGGGACATTGGCTAGCAGCGTGTGGCCTTCATTCTAGCGGCACGTGGCGATGGTGTGAAGCTTACTGATTGATCCACTAACAAGGCCAGCTAGATTTGCCCCAGGCCTTGATGGGTTCACTAGGCCTCTTGAGGATTATTGTCTTCATTTTGGCGGTGCATGGTGGTGGTGTGGAGTTTGTTGGTGGATCCACCGGCAAGGCTAGCTAGCGGATCGTCCAGGCCTGTCCGCGAGCTCCCAATTCATGCTTTTATTTTTCATCCATTCTAAATGCACTGAGTTCGCAAAGAGTTTCCTAAGGTCCAATAAGAGTCCACCTGAGTCCCGGGGATACGAAATCACTTGTTCACAATTGCCCCCCACCATGATTGCTTTTTTTGAAAAACTAATCATAATGATGGTGAACACGAACTACCACAATCTGATTGGGTAAATGGATCTTAATATTTCCCTTAGGAAGGTCTAATAGGCTCTTAAGAATGCCCTTAGGAAGGCCTAATATGCTTCTAAGGTTGTCCTTTAGAAGGTCTGATTCTAGAAAAGAGAAACCTAATTTTGCTTTAGGTTTTGAAATGAGGGGTCCTAATCTTTATGCTAGGCTAATAATAATATCATTTTCGATGCTGGAAGTGAAACCTAAAGTGTTCTTAGGGCGGTCAGTTTATTGAAAAAGCAAACCCAACTTTGTTTTAAGTTGAAATATGGAGTTACCCTAAGATGGTCTGATAAGTTTAAAATCTAAAGTTATCCAAGGAGGGTCTGATAAGTTTAAAATCTGAAGTTTCCCAATGAAGGTCTAATAAGTTTGAAATCTAAAATTATCTAAAGACGGTCTGACAAGTTTGAAATTTGAAATTACCCTAGCAGGGTCTGATAAATTTGAAATCTGAAATTACCCAAGAGGGTCTGATAAGTTTGAAATCTAAAATTACCTTAGGAGGGTATGATAAGTTTTGATATGCAAATTGAGATTATGAGTCTGATATAAAGTGAATCCTAAGTCTAGTCTAGGTATACAAGAATGAGAATGCATTTATAAAGTTGATACCTTGAACCAATGAAAGGTTGACCTGAACCTATATGGTGTTAAGGTGATGATTTTGTGAGAATTGTCCGATGTGTGATTGAGGTTTCAGTAAGATGCCTCCACTTTTGAAGGATGGTGACTTAGGAGTAGGTGACTTGTCAATTTGGATAGTCAAAAGAACTTTGGAATTATGTTTGTCCTTGGCATTAAATATGGTCCGAAGAATGAGTTATTAGATTTCAGTGGAAGATTTGTCGACTTGAGCTTTCTAAAGGTGATTTGGATATTTTAGAGATGTAGCATATTTTTTGGGAATGGTGATTTGAGAAGATGACCCACTGTTTAGGGAATGGTGCTTTGGAAGGAAGGTGACTATGACTTTAATGGTCATTGAGGTTGAAAGATTTTAGCTTTCTCTTTTGGCCCTAGTTTGGCTAAAAGAAGATTTTGACAATGTTATCATATTGATGTGAATTGGAGCCATACTCAGTCTGATTGAGTATAAAGGATTGCTAAGGGTAATGCTTTCATATTGGCTAAACCATGCTCAGTTTAGGTATAAGGATTCATCTTAGATGGCTGGAGTCGGGCTTGGTTTTGAGTGGATTAGTCTTGTCAGATCAGTTGAGGTCATTCGGGAAAGGCTACTGGTCAAATTTGGCCTGAAGTTTAATGGGTCCTGTCAAGTCAGTTCAAGTCATTTAGGAAAAGCTATGGTCATATTTGACCTTTAGTTTAATTGGTCCTGTCAGGTTGGTTAAGGTCATTATGCAAGACTATGGTCAAATTTAACCTTGAGTTTGATTGGTCCTGTCAAGTTAGCTAAGGTCATCTAGGAAAAGCTATGGTCAGTTTTGGCCTTGAGTTAGTCGATCAAATGAGACATGGTTTTTCTATTGCTGGTATCATTTTGGCTGAGTCCTTGTACAACTTGGACAGTTGTTATAGGACTTGTAGGGCTCTGGTCTGATCGAGCATGAAGGATTACTGAGGGTAATGCTTTCAGATTGGCTAAACCATGCTCAGTTTAGCTATAAGGATTCATCTTAGATGGTTGAAGTCGGGCTTGGTTTTGAGTAGATTAGTCCTGTCAGATCGGTTGAGGTCATTCGGGAAAGGCTACTAGTCATATTTGGCTTAAAGTTTGATAGGTCATGTCAGATCGGTTCAAGTCATCTAGGAAAAGCTATGGTCAGATTTGGCCTTGAGTTTGATTGGTTCTGTCAGGTTGGCTAAGGTCATTATGAAAGACTATGGTCAGATTTAATCTTGAGTTTGATTGGTCCTGTCAGGTTGGCTAAGGTCATCTAGGAAAAGCTATTGTCAAATTTGGCCTTGAGTTGGTTGATCATATGAGACATGGTTTTTCTATTGTTGGTGTCATTTTGGTTGAGACCTTGTACAACTTGGACAGTTGCTATAGGACTTGAGGGGCTCCAGTCAGTTAGCCTGATCATCCTCTAGGTAAGAAAATGATTTTTTCTTCGAATAAGTTTTCTGTTTTTCTATTTGTTTGTCTTTTTTTCTCTTTTTTGCTTTTCTATTTTCTCTATTTTTTTACTTTTTTTTTATTTTCTTTATTTCTTTGTTTTCCTGTTTTCTCTGTTTTCCTTTTTTTTCTTCTACTTTTCTTATTTTCTTATTTTCTCTGTTTCTCTGTTTTTTCCTTTTTTTTTTCCTTTTTTTGTTTTTATGCTTCTCTATTTTTCTGCTTTTTTCTATTTTCTTTGTTTTTTTATTTTTCTATATTTCCTTTTTGTTTGGAATCTTATCTCATCTTTCCATAATTTCCTATCTGCTTGGCTTTTTCATTAGATGAAAAGTGAATTTGTGGATGGCTCTGGCTTAGCTATAAAGGCTATCTAACAAGGTTGGTTCACTTTGATGAATTTTTCAACGACTTTAGATTTCTTGACACATACTAATTCTAGGTCAGAAAATTCATCTGGTGACTTGTTGGGTACATCATTGGTTAATGACATAGATATCCAAGGACAGTTAGGTCGAATGGGCATTAGTCTAATAGCTTAGTCATCCTTAAGGTAAGAAAATGATTCTACCTTTAGACATTTTGATTTCTCTTAGTGGACCTTGATTTGCTTCGACTCAGTGTAGGAGTGGACTTGTTGGCTTTTTGAACTAGCTTCCAAAGACTTGCTTTGGTATTGGCCCTAGTATGAGAAATATGGTGTGATTTCAGGAAATTTTATAAGTTTGCTATCATAGAATGATTTGTGGAGAAGACAAACATAGCTATTCTTACCCGTCAAAGACTAATTAGACTCTCAGAGTGATGTTTCGAAGGTTTGGACTTGGTAAGACTAACACTTCGGTCAATGACTTGAAAAAGAATCCATTCAAAATGAAGAAAGACTTTTTGATTTGGTGTTTGGATAGTTTGACTTAAGGAATAACGACCTTGGATGACTTGTATTGGATGATTTGAAGGATGACGGCTTTTAAGATACGTGCCCTTACAAGGGCAACTTAGCCATATAATTGTTTTAGCTAAAAGATGGTATGATTGACCCAAGGTACATACCCCTGAGACATGTTGGATGTGGTTGTGATTGACTTGACTATGTACTACTTTGAGTGAGATAGTACAAACAAGACTATTGTGTTTTAAACTCTTGAAACTGTCTTCCTTTCATTTTGACAAACACAAATGGATTTAAATGTTTCAATGATATCATTTGACTTTGTAATCCTAATTTGAACTAATTTTTGATTGAGCCACCATTTCGGGATTTCAACTCAACTCTATGTCTTTTTTTTTTTTTGCTCTAGCTTTTGACCAAGCTGCTCTTTTAGGTTTTCGACTTGACGAGCTACTCTAATTTTTGCCTAAGCTTATTTTTCGGATTTTCAACTTAGAGAAATTTTTTATTTATTTTTCATTTTTTAGGCAAATGAATCAAAAGAGGAATGAAACATTGACACCAAAAGGAAAATATGATCTCATTAGAACAACACTCTTGCCAGACATGACCTTCTTGGAATATAACCATCCCTCTATAAACTAGAGCTTTGATTTCCCTTTTGTTTGGACCTCAAATAGCCTTGATTTTGATGAAAAGACATCAATTTTTATAGTTGTCAGGTCCTGATTGACTTGTGATCATGATGGCTTGCAAAGTAGTTTGTGGCCATCAAGATGCGCTCATATCTATTTGAAGATTTTTCAATGACACACATACCCCAATTACAAAGGGCAAATGAGTTGCAGTTGAATGATTTTTAGAGCTTTGCATGGATCTGATGTTCATGTCATGATCATTACTATCATGAAGTTATCTTATGTTCTGTAGTGCATCGCCATTTGGGATGAAATTGATCTGAAATTTTTTTTTATCTGATTGCCCCTTTTGTTATGAGCATTGTTCTTTCCCTAACCACAAGATGGATCTAAACTTAATTACAATCTGTATGGAGGTTGGTCAAAGAGACTCATGTAGAACTAACCATGTGATCTTCCAATATGTTGATGCAAGGGAAAGGGAAATCATTCTTTAGGCAAATTTTGCTTAGACATATGAACTTTTTCATCCTTATTTGGAGTTGGAACTAATTTGGATAACCTTGTGATAAATTTGTTGAACTAATTATTTAGCAACTTAAAGATAGCCTTTGCTTCATATGCTTATATTTTTGGACTATTCCTGTCTGGCAACGTCAATTATTTTCTTTTATGCCAAGGTTTATTAATCCCTTTTGCCATTTTTTTCCTTTTTTTTTTAATTAATTCAATGATCAAAATGAAAAAGGAAGATACGATAATGCAAGAATTCAAACTTTCATTAAAAGAAAAACCATCGTCCATGGTTACATTGAAATTGAAGAAAGACCATGATGGTCGATTATAGACTCAAAAAGGAAAAGAAAGGACAAGACTTGATGGACTCTGACTCTTACTCGAACATGGACTTTGATTTGGATTCAACATTAGATAGGTCAGACTAGTTGGGCTTGAACTCCTCCACAATATGCTTATTGGGCTTCAGTTGGGTGGTGAAATAAGGTGATCTATTTCCACTTGAAAGCTTATGGGCTTTGATGTGATGAAGTAGCATAGGTCAATTTAATGTTGAAGGGAATAATAGGGCTACGACGTGTCAATTTAGCTTTAGAGGTTATTAGATAGTCATTTCACCATTATTTTGATTAATGGTATGGCATTCATCTTGAAGTTATCTGCTTTGGATGCAATCTTCAATTTTTATGATGGTTGCAACCAAAACTTTAAAGTTGGGTAGGTATTGGGTCAACAAATGGTCTCGGTAAACCGAGAGTAGACTCTTAACAAGGATATCTACTTGCTCTTATTCGGTTAGTCGGTTTAATGTTTGGACAACTTTAGTCCTCCACCTTGTAAGGAATGCAAAGAAGGGCTCTTTCAGAAACTGTTTAGTGGTTTCTAAGTCATGTCTGGTAATGTCTACTTCGATATTATAATGATATTATCTGATGAAATCATTACAAATATCTTTCCATATCCTCACTCGAGTATTGTCTAGGGATAAAAACCATCTTCTAGCAGCTCTAGTCAAGGATTATTGGAAAAGCTAAGCAAGAAGCTCTTTGTTTAGTCCCAAAGGCTTCATTGCCCCCATATATATTTTTAAATGGATTTTGGAGTAAGTGGTTCCATCAAACTGGTCCATTTTAGGCATTTGAATTTAGGTGGAAGTTTAGCATTAGGGAACAAGATTAAGGTATCCACATCAATCAGGTCGTTGTGACTTTTCAAAGATTTGATGGTTTTCTCCATTGCTTAAAGTTGTCTTAGAAGTTGTCATTCAATCAAGGTTTCTTCTTCTTACAAAGGGTCTGAGATGGAAGTATTGGCTACTTAAGGTGAGAGTGTGGTGTTGGTTTGGTCAAGTTTAGAAAGAAGTATGGTGTTGGTCTGATTAACATGGGAAGGAAACAAGGCAATGTTGCTCTACTCAACATACATGGATGGATGGGGTAGGTTTATTATTTCCTTCACCTCATCAATGATGGACTGGTGTTGGGAATTCAGGACATTGATTAAAATAAGTTTATGAGCATCCAAGGCAATTTGAAAGTTATCCTCTTGCCTTTTGAGGAGGGTGGTGAAAAGTGTGGTCATGACATCCAGGTCGGTCGGGTTGGCCATTAGTACTTTGTAGGTAAAACCAAGAAAAAAGTTAGTGAATGGAAAAGGAAACCTAACTATGTTATTGGTTGATTCTAAAAACATGGAAATCTAACTCTGTTTTAGGTTGGTTATAGGAAATGGGAACCTAATTCTACTCTAGGTTTTAAGGTGTGGAGAAGTGATGAAGTATGGATCAGTATGCAAATTCTAAGGGATAAAGATTCCCTAAAGTATTTTGGGCCAAAAGGTATTTGGGCTTTGGGTTTTATTCTAAAACTCAAAGGTTTTAAGCCAAAAGACATTGGCTGCCAAATGATTTTGGGTTTTGGAGAGGTGACAGTGCCAAATGATTTTGGGATTAAGGTTTTCTGTTAAGCCAAATGGTATTTGGATTTTTGGTGCCAAATGAGTTTAGGCTTTGGGTAAAAGCTTTGGGCTTTTGGGTCATCTCTATTTAGGTTTTTAGGGTTTAGATCCCTCTCTATTTAGGGCTTCTAAGGTAAAGATCTTCTTTGTTTAGGTTTTAGATGAATGCCATCTTTGTTTAGGCTTTAGGGTTCAGATCCATCTTTGTTTAGGACTTTAGGGTAAATTGTAATACCTGTTACATTTTTATTTTTTTTATTTTTTTATGCATATTTGTTAAGTTGATTGTGGTTAACTTGATGTTTTGAGAATGTCAGGATTAGTATTTAGGAAGGACCTTGTGAGCCATTTTTCATGATCTTAAGAAATAATTTGGGGAAGTGTAAATATGAAAATGTTCCTTTATGTATTATATAGATGGCTGTAAAATTTCAAGGAGATTGGATAGTTGTAGCTCAAGAGAGATCTAAATTAATCAGACCTACTTGAATAGTACATGGAGAGTAAAGTCAAGATGAAAATTTAAAAATTCACCAGAAATTGTGTAGTGTTCCTTTTGACCTGAATTTTGAATATGTTGGACCCCCTAATTGTCTATTTAAGTGACAAAAAGTATGGAGGAGTTTGGATGTATGTAGCTTGTTTGAGAGCTTGTTTAGTGCGAGTTGACGAGGGAGGTTTTGCAGCTTAGCATAAATAGGTAGTACGAGCTGGCTCCTCGATTTCGAGATGGATAGAGGTTGATTAAGCTGGAGAAGTGAGATTAGTGAAGTGGGATTTGCCGAAGTAGAAGTTGGCGAAGTGAGATTAACGAAGTAGGAATTGCTGAAGTGGAAGTCGGCGAATTGAGATTAAAGAAGTGGGATTTGCCGAAGTGAAAGTTGGCGAAGTGAGATTTGCAAAGTGGGAATTGCCGAGATTTGGCGAAGTGAGATTGGCAAGGTGAAAATTTAGCGAAGTGGGTATTAGTGAGGCAGTAGCCTATTTATAAAAGAGAAGCAGTAGCCATTTTCTCACGACAACTTCTCTTCTTTTCCTTCTTTCTTCTTCATTTCTTCTCCTATCTCTCTCCCATCTATTCCATTTGTTTTCTAGTGCATTAATACTCAGAGTTAATGCATTAAATCATTAAATTATAGCATTCAAGGTATTAATCATTATTTTAAGCTCATATTCTTCTAGAACTCATTTTTGGGGAAAATAAGGTAATTTTCTCCAAATTTCATTTTCTTTTTAGATTAAGATTTTTGGTAGTTAGAATAGTTATTAATGAGTATATAGAACCTATTATGAGTAATTAAGGCTATTAATTTTGATTAATATGGAAGATACCAGAATTTATAAATTTTGATGAATAGTGACATGAATAGTAAGTATAACACTAAGTCCTAACCGAGCCTAGTATAGTTAAGAACCTTCGGGAATTTCTATTAATTTATTTGAAATTATTTTGATGTGCTTATATGTGTGTTTGATTGTTAATTGATTGTTTGGATAAAAATAAAAAATGATAATAAAATAAATAAATAAAAATAAAATAGCCAAATTAGATTACAAAAAAATGATAAGACTTATTGCAAAAGGAAATAAAAATTAGGAATTTAATTGATATTTTATAAGGACCCAATTAAAGCAAAAGTGGAAGTGGAAGGAGTGAATAACACTTTCACTCATCTTGATTCAATGGAACAAAATATTGGTGCATTTCAATCTAAAAGATGCATGTATACGTTCTAAAGTGTACTTTATGAGATTGGTTGTATTGGATTGTGTGGCAAAAGTCCACTAACTAATTTAATAATCACAATAATTCTATATTTTTGTTTCTTCTCCATCCAAAAACCGTGAGCATCAAAGAAAGAAGAAGAATTCTTCTTCTTGGTACGGCCATTAAAGAAAAAAAATTCAAGATTGGTGTTAATTCTTGAAGCTTGAGTAGAAATCTTCATCTCATATCCTCCATTTCTTCAAGCTAGGTTAACTTGCATTTGGGTGAGAGTTTGGAGGGCTAGGGTTTCGGCCATACTAAGAAAACTTGAAGGCGAGTTTAAAAATTCTGGTTGTTTAATGGTTTATTGGCATTTGAATGTTGATTTAGATGATTTAATTGAGGAATTAAACTCCTATTGTGTAAATTGGATTGTGGCCGAATTGAATGGGGGAAAATTAGGGAAAATTGATTTTGTGTTTCAATGGAGCAAATTAATGATATAAATGATGTTTAATAGATTCAATTGATATTGATTTAGTGTTTAAATTAAAATTGCATTTGAATTTTGGAAGGGGTATAGTGACCGAATGGGAATTAGGGTTTTGGGGTAGAATTTCTTCTAAAATTCTGCAATTAGATGTTTGAATCTTTAATTGGCATAGTGAATTGATCTTTGAATGCTTAAAATTGAAGAATTAACTCAAATAGAGAAAACCCCCTTTTGGCCGAATGCCATAGCATGGGGGAAACTTGAAATTGATTAGTTAAATGTGTAATTGGTGACTTAAATTGGTTAATTGTAAGTGTAATTGGAAAATTAAATGTTGAATTGGGAAAAACCCCCAAAATCGATCCTATTTAGGGCAAGCATGAGGAGTTTGGTTTGATTTTGTGTAATTAAGCTTAGAATTGTTAAATTGATGTGTTTAATTATTGAATTGTGAAGTTGAATTAGAAAAATTGATCTTTGGTAATCTAGCCCCTCGGGCCGAATTGTATTGAGCTAGGATTAGGGCTTATGAGGTAAATGTGTGTGCAATTTGTTAAGTGTATGTGATATATTTAATTGATAGGTATTTGAAGCATATAGGAAGTAATTAGTATGCTTGACTTGGGTTTGAATTGGATTTAG
>CANXYC013176698.1:0-32081 GCA_948193065.1 Aleurites moluccanus
ACCTCTGGTTTCATGTCACGGTGTACCAAACCATGTAAATGGCACTCAGCTGCAACTTTGAGCATCTGCCGTACAATTACTGCTGCATCTTTCTCAGAATAACGACTGTCCTTCCTGATTGAAGAAAATCAAGCAGAGGTAAGTGAAATGATTCTACTGAATCCAGATAACCTACCAAAAACACTTTTCTGAGAAAATTTTAACGACAAAAGTATGTTAAGAAGGTATAATGCAGCAGAAAACAATAAATTTCCAGAAAAAAAGATTCTTACTTTGCCAATATGCGATCCAGCAATTCACCACCTTCACACAACCTAATAGAAAATTGAATAAAGAAAACGATAAAGTCAACAACATAGGACAATGGCAAAATAAAATCAGAATTTAATAAATGAAAATTAATAGGGTAAAGCACTATCTTTTTTAGGAAAAAAAAAAAAAAGAACACTTATTGCAGACAATAAGCATCAGATAAACATAAATGGGAAGTGATGCATTTATAGGAACACTGCACTAAAAATCAACTATAGAATAATCAAGACAGAAACTATAACAAGGAAACTTACTCCATCACAATATATACATAAGAATCATCCTCAAATGCGTTATGAAACTGGACAACATTCTCATGGCCAGTAAGTTCCTGCAATATCTTGACCTCTCGCTTAACATCCTCAACAGCAATAGGAAGAATCATCTAGCACCAAAGATAAGGATTAGCTTTAAGATAACATGAAAAGATCTAGCAAAAGAAAAACACATTAAAAGAGATCTTTTTTTGAGAAGCAAAAACCATGACACTTATTCCACATTAAACTTTCAAGCTTTAAGTGGCTACGAGCAGAGCTTAATCTAGCTTCTCTGACTACAACCACAAATAGATAAAGGAAACTACATATGGCCAAACTGATTAAGGGAACAAAACATTTACCTTACACATGAAAGTCATTAAAAAGGAAAAATTACGTGGATTAGGATTTTTTTTTTAAAGAAATGCTGAACAGGAGTGAAATTTCTCATGGAACAAGACAGACAAAGCAAATTTTTTAAAGAGTAGAAATAGAAGAGGTGAAGAGCCAGGACACATTTTTTCTACCATGTTTATTCGTCTAAAACAAAAACTTATTCTTTTAAAGGCAAAGGGTAACACAAGCTTAAAAATACTCTCTCTTTTGTAGAAACAGATTGTTGGAACTCCAACAAATGGGATTCACAATTTAACATCATTAAGAACCATAAAAAAAAAAAAAAAAGGAAAACTCTTAAAAATCAAAGGCAACAGTCTAAGACGAGAAAAAAGAAAAACACCAAACTTTAACTAGCTAGGTGGTCTTTGATATTGCTTTGTGATTCCGCTGATTAAATCAATGCTAACAATAATAAAGCAAACAAAGCCCGGATACTGCAATTACCTAACCCAAATTCACAATGATCATTTGCTAATATCAATTCTGAAATGAGGTAAGACCATAAATACTTCTAAATTCCAGTAAATTGGATGCCATAAGGTATAGGTAAGCTCATGATAATCATATAGTCTTCACCCGGATGCAAGGGTTCCAAAAAAAATATTAGAATTGGGAACAAAAGTGGGGATGAATAACTTAGTACAAACAAGAAAACCATCAATCCCCAAATTAACAGAAAAAAAAAAAACAGTAAAAACAACTTAGTACAAACTTGATGTTCAAGCAAAGAGTGGTCATTATTATAATCGCAAATTGAGAAACTGAGAATCTATCACCAAGAAAAGTAAAAGACCTCCAAGGACCAAATGCTCAATATCCATTATTCAAAGCCAAATCATAATCTTTTAGCATCCAAACCACCATTAATAACAGTATTTACAAAAATTCTTCCTTAGATTTCTCTTACACCCCATTAACCAGAAATACCAAGGTTAAAGTGAAATCCCAAGTCATTTACAATCACCAATGATGAATCCGAAAAAGCCCCCGCAATCCAGATTCATAAATAATCAATTTAAGCCAAAAAAAAAATGGGCAAAAAATTACCCAATTCACCAAACTTATTAATTAAAAAAATACCTTTTTTTTCTCAATCTTCTTCACCGCGACGCGATCTCCATTACCCTTGTCGGTGGCAACATAGGTATACCCAAATTGACCATGACCCAACAATTTCCCTATCGTGTACCGCTTATCAAAATCCTTGGCATACCCAAAATCCGTACGTTTACCACAAGGAATCATCCCACTTTGTCTTCTAGAAGTCTGCTTCTCTTTCACCTTTTGCTGCTGTTGTGGTTGCTGTTGTCTACTCTTACGACCCTCATTATTATTATTATTATTATTATTATTATCCGATGATGTTCCTTTACTTGTTGTCGTCGATTGTATCTGGGTGGTGGTGGTCGTAGCAGTGGTGGCGGTGCTTTCTTTACGGTGGTAGAGATGGTGGCTAATGATAGCCGTAGCGGTGGTATTATTGCTATTAGAACCACTAATTTTGATTGTGGAGAAGCACGCACCCATTGAAATTAAAAAAAAAAAATTATTGGCAAACCTTCATTAGAATAAAAAATGTGTTGTATTATATATATATATAGTGATAAATATAATAAAAAAGTATGATTTGATTAAAATAATTAAAATAATAATGGGGTTTTTTAAGGGGAAGCGGAGGAGAAGATAGGACGAAGAAGAGAAGAAACAGAGGGGATGGAGGTGGTGGTGGTGGTGGTCAAAAGAGACTTATTTTATTTTATTTTACTTCTGACAGAGAAAGAAAGAGAGAGAAAGAGGAGAAGAAGAAGAGGAAATTTGGGTACGGAGAAGTTAACTCCGTTTCCATTTTTTAACGGAAAATAAATGTTATTGGTTAATATTATAATTATACAGATTTTTTTCCAATTCATTTTCTCTTCTTCCAAACAAATTCTTTTTTAACATTAAAAAAAATATTTAAAAGACATTTCTTTTAACTAATGATAGAATTATTTTGTATTTCTGTTTTTTATTTTATAAAATAATTTACTATGAAAATTTTTGGATATCAAAAATAAAAAATATAAGTGTCATTTCCTCATTATTTTATTAATTAATTTTAATTTTTAAATTAGTATTTAAGAAATAATTTTTTAACTTGCCGAAACAAAAAATTTATTTGATAATATTGTTAATCATTTAAAATTGAAATTTTGGAGACCTTTTTAATTCATTAGAATAATAATAAATATCACTTAAAAATTAAAAATATCTATTAAGTTAATATATTTTATTTAAAGTGATAAATTAAATTTTTTAATTTAAAATATACATTGAATGTAATAAATTATTAAATTTTTAAATATTTTTATAATTTATAAATTTTAATATATAGTTAAGAAAATTTTTTTATATAAAATGTTGAATTTGATTGAGTTAAATAAAAAAAATTTATTTATTTACTTTTATCTTTAAATCATTATATAGCTTTATTCTTTATATAAATATTATTTAATTTAAAGTGATAAATTGTATTTTTTTTTATATAAAATCTTTCTAGAAAATTAAGTTTTCGGATATAAATTTTTTTTGAAAATAAAATTATGAAAATGTTGTTTCAAAAAAATTTATTATGTTTAATTTAAATTTTTTTATTTTTAAGTTTTAAAATAATATTTTAAATTAATTACTTAAATATTTAAAAAATTATTTAATATTTTTTAAATTTCATAATAATATTTAATATCTATTTTAAATAAATTTAAATATTTTTTAAAAATTATTTATAGTTTTTTTATTATTTATTTTTCTACAATCTATTTTTTTATTTCTTTTGTAGAAATTATTATATTTTTTCTAATAATAAAAGTAATAATGACTCCTAAAAATGGAAACCGAATCACCAGTATCAGAATTCGTGTAAGTAGAGGAAGCGTGGAATATAGGGAAGACGATGATGGCAATGACAGAGAAAATGAGGTGCTAGTCGTGGCATGATGGTGAAAATATGTTGATAGTATCAATTGTAGTAAACGATGTCAGTGGTGGCAAGAACGATGAAGGTTTGACTGATATTTTTATTATTCATATTTAATCTATAAAAATAAATTTCTCATTTAACAAATTATAATTAGGTTGCTGTTAATTACATTAATATAATTAATGAAATGTTAATTAAAAATATTAAAATATAATAATTTTTTCTAAAAAAAAATATTGTTCTAAGACTTTATTCTTTCTCTATTGCCTTACATAAATCAAATAAGAAAATAAGAAAATTAGCAACTATTGTATTATGGCACTGTTTGATTGACCAACTAAATATTTTTAATTGTCGATTGTTAATATGCGCGTCGCTAATTTAAAAAATTATGTTTTTTTATTGGCCAACTAAAAATTTCAATTATGGCAAAAAAAAATTTCAATCGGCAAATCTCATAAGTAGTTATAAACTACTTTTAGCGAATGACGATTTATTAATCGCATTTTTATACCAATCGTACATTTAACAATCGGTTTACTAAATACTCCTTATAAATATTAATTAATTTAAGCACTATTTATGATATTTTGGTAATTTTTTTTTTATTCATAAATTTATAAATAATTTGATTTAATTATTATATATTTTTTTTAATAATAAACATTTTAATTTTTTTATATATATTTTAATTTATTTATTTTTTTAATTTAAATTATATTTTATTTTAATGTTATAACAATATTTTAATCAAAAATATATTAAAAAATATAATATAGTGATGCAATAAGTAATAGATAATCTTTCACCTTCTTATTGATTGGTCATTCTCTAAATTTCTCTCTTTAAACTTTTCTCTTAGAATCCTCTTAAAATTTTTTCATTTTTTGGCCTACCGTCTGGCTCTACCTTTTGAGCCGACGGTAGCCCATCACTACGAGCTTCCTTTTTTATATTATCCGCATTTATGTTTTATTTTGTTCCTACTTTGGGGTTTTGCTCTTAGATATGTGTCTCCTGACTTCTATGTGAGCCATTTTCTTCTTTTTTGTGATTCTTCATTACTTGACGAAGATAGGCAGATTAAAACTTGAAAATTCTTTGTTCGATCTACTAGATGCCCAAAATTTTTCATGGTGATCAGGTTTTCTTCAAAGTGCACCAGTTTTTGGTCACTAGTTTATAAGGGTTTTGCCTTAGTTTATCGGGTGATCAAACACTACTCGTTTATTTCACTATCCTTTGGATTTCTCCAGTGAAATCTATAGATCTGTTCAGTTAAAGTTTTTTCTTGATTTATCCACCTTTGTATTTGGTGGGTTTTTGCTACTGATCACAAACCTAATATTCAGATTTTCTCAAATTGTGAATTGTCTTTTTGTAAAATTTTTAGGAATTTCTTTGTAAGAGATTTATAATGCCTCTTAAATCTTTCAAAGTTTGAACCCTTGATTTATATTTAATGAAATGTTATTTTTTTTGTTAAAAAAAATAAGTTAGAGATAAAATTAAAATTAATTAAGAGGAATAAAATATTATAAAATTTAGAAAGTGAATAGAGTTTAAAATAATAAATGAATTGAAGTAATAAATAAATTATAAAAATTGATATATATAAAAAAAAAATTAATAATTATGTATTTTATAATTATAATATGTATTATAAAATAGAGAAAATAATATGAAATATAATTCTTCGAAGTTAATTATCTAATTGTGTCACCTAATAACAACATTTAAAAAAGGCATTATGACTTTTCAGCTTAATCACTCACAGCTATTTGTGAAATCCTGGAAAGTTCATAGCGAATACAATCATCCATTTAATGTGAAATAAATCCTAACGAGTTAGTGACTTGGCAATCATGAACCTTCAGCCACTCTCTGACTAGTTCTCGAGTGAAAACAAAAGTTTTTTTTTTTTTTAAGAAATATTATATTTGAAGTAAATTGTAACTATCAAATTAAAATAAAATAAATTCAAAAATTTCAAGTAAAAATTATAATAAATATTTGGAACCTACTGACATTTAGTGTGGGATAATTTTTCTATCATACTTGTCAAGTACAACTAGGTTTAGTATGTGGTAATGTGAATACTTTTTTCAATACATTATTTTAAGTATAATCAAATTTGTTCCATGACTTAACATTAATAGGGTAATTGATATTTGCTCATAAATGAACCGATTAATATCTCTATTTTAACTTCGATTCGAATTGACATTATTATCAGTCTAATAACGAAAGGCTTGAATATGAGTTTTAATATTTAAACCATTTGGATATAAAGCTTTGATACGATAACTTTGATATGAACTGACATCATCATCATTCCAATAACTGAGAACTATAACATAAATTTCAAAATCTAACCTATTTGAGCATGAAACTTTGTGTAACAAACTAAATCCGAGGATAGGTAACCAGTACTAGGAAATGGAAAACATAAAACTTTTAGAACCTATAGTAAACCTGACTAACTATCAAAATTTAAAACTATAATGTAACAGCTGTAATTGTCATAAAACAAGGGTTATAGGTCCATCTATTGAGCAAAATCCAGTGCAATATATCTCATTAATGCCACTTAGGACTGTCATCTCAATCATATCACATTAACATCAAGATTCTTATTTAATAGAACTACACATCAACTGTAAATAAAAATATAAACAGTGGAAGCAACAAAGAAAAATAACAATGTGAAGTTCTAAAATTTATAATAAAATACAAATATGAATATAATTACATAACTAAATAAATATTACTGCCAAGGGATGAAGGCTAGAAACTACTAAACAAAATTTTAACTTCTAAAGCTAAACTTACAATCTGGAGAAATTAGAGAGACAGGAATGAGTGTCTCAACTTTGTGAGTGATACTTATCAATATATAAACATGATACTATACCAACATTTTAATGAGAGGAATGCATGTTCATCGTGTCAAATAACAAATAATCACATAGTCAAATAATGATGTTATCTATAGAAATCATGCTAAACCTCAATATGAGAAATCGATTCCTCATACCTAATTCTCTAATTACAAATAATGTCTCTTATGTCCAAATATAAGATTTCGCTGTCACAGTCTAAACTAAGCAATGCCAACCCAATTGGCAAGTAGCGTCAAATGTTGAGTAAGTTCTCGTTGTCACACCAGTCATAACTTATCATAATCATAATGATAATCATGAATCTAAGTGATCTTATGTCATCCTAATTTCATCCAGCTAGGCATGACAACTGTACCGGAACTAATATTTTCAGTTTCAAAAATTGTGAACCTGAGCCGGAACCTTAAGAGGTAGTTCCTAGCCGGTTCAAGAACCATCATCTCTATGATGGTTCCAGTTCAATTTTGATTATAGTTTTGGTACGGTTTCAATACGTTTTCGAACAAAATTTATCAAAAAATAATGTATAAATTAAAATTTTGAAAAAAAAAGGCTATAAAATTATTGAACCGAACCTAATGAACACCTAGTTTAACCCACATTTTGAATAAGCCTATATTTTGATAAAAATAAAAATAAATAAACAAGAGTGGATGATGTAATACATTTGAATATTAAACATGTGGACTTATTTAAAGGAAAATCAATATAGAATTTATTTATAAATTAATTTTATTAATAAATATGATAGTTGTATATTAAGTATATGATTTATTTATAATGTCAATTAATTCTAATTAATTTTAAATTAAATTATTTTATATCATTACTTCTAATTTATTAAAAAAATGAAAAAATTATTAAAATTATATATGAAAAGAATATTAAAATTATTTGAAAAATTTCAATGGTTTGAATCAAACTAAAATAAGTGGTTTCGATTCGGTTCAAAAATTATTGAAACTAAAATCGAACTCTATAGTTACGATTTGATTCTGGTTTAATAGTCGGTTTTGATTTTAATCAATTTTATTTCGGTTTTGCTTGGTTCAGTTTCAGTCCGATTTTGATTTCAAACTAGATCGTGGTCATGCCTACATCCAACGACCACAAGTAATATGCAACATAAAATATAATGAGACATATACAAACACATGCCAAAATACTCAAGTAATATATATGATGCATTATCATACATATACAAAAAACATATGTTAATGCTCAAGTAGAAAAATATATTAACAAGTATCACTCACAAACTTGACGATAATTCAACTAACTCCCTCTATGGAGCATCTACTGGCTTTAAATATTCTATCGAAATTTCGGCAGAACCTCCCTTAAATCTAGAATATTTCCCCAGTTGAAACAAAAAAAAAATAGTTCTAAACAACTCACAACAACCAATAACAATTCAGTGATCCCTCCTGAGTCTCCAATGTCAACACATATCACAATTATTTCAATCTCAAATCTCGGACCACAATCGAAAACTGCCTACATATCTTCCTTAAACTACTTCCTATATATGTATTCTATAAAGAGAGAATCAGATCCACGTAACTCTTGACAGTCAATAACAAATTAATGACCCCTTTATGGGTTTTCAACTTATCAATCAACCCGAACAATCTCAAATTCTCGTTCCAACATAACTTAATCATAGAATATTATTTTAAAATGATTTACTTAATTCGCTATAGATAAATATATAACTATTGAAAATAGATCACACACCCAAATTATAACATTCTAAGATTAACTTGTTTAACTAATTTCGTAAAAACTCGCTTACATATTTAATTAATAACAATAATCAAATTTTAATAAATTATTCTCGAATTCCACTCTATTTAAAATCAATTTATCTCATGTAATTTATTTTGGAAGCATACTGATTAAGAAACACATAAATAACCCAAAATCTCGTTTCACTATTTGAATTAAACTATATAAAATTCATATAAAATAAAAATCATTGTTTGTAATATTATTCATGATTTTTTTTAAATAAAATTAATTAAGCTATTAAACAATTTTATAATTAAAAGAAGATTATCAAAAATAACAATTCATCTTTAATAATTTCATATTGATGCTAAATCATCTATTTGATATTGAAAACAAACAAATATAGGAAGTATTCTAAATTTTTGGATATTTAAAATACTTGAAACCAACTTAATAAGAGAGTATTCTAGGCTTATTGAAGTTGAATTTTCGCAAACTAGCTTCGAAAAAGTGATGTACTCGCGGAAGGCATCCTACTGGAGGTCTTGGACCACTGGTGGCGTAGTCGCCAATAGTGGCAGTTGGCATAGCAATTTACACTATTGAGTAGCTTTCGGTCCATAAATCTCAAATCTGCTGGCAGAGTCGACCTACTAACTATATTTTTGTTAGAAAATGCCTTGAAAGACATTAAGGCTGAAATATTCTCTCCTCAATTCTGGCATCTTCTGAGGTCCTTGTTGGTCGAGGTAAGTCTAGAGATACTCTTGGAATTACAAGCTTTTCAATGGTACCAAACTTGCTCGAAACATGGCCGGAATTGACCAAAATCAAGTTGAAAAATTATGCTGGCGAGACGCATTGAACAATTTCATGTGGCACGTTCTCAACCATCTAGCAGAGGTTTTCGTTGGTTTTGGTGGCCTTTGACTCGCCGGAGGATGGGCTAGGCTTTGTTGGGGCAATGCACACCATCAATAGTCGGAGGTGGATGATTCGGCCTTACTGTCCATTCCTCTCTCTCTCTCTCTTTCATAATGTCGATCCTGTCCCTAATAGTTGATTAGCTGGAATTTTTAAGAAAATCAAACACTATTCACCAAAATATCTGACTTGGCCCTCATCCATTTGAAAACAATTAATATATTATATAATGAAATTAGTTAACAAGGAACTGAGTTGGTCATGGTGGATAAGACTCTTCTAGCTAACTTGGGACCTTAAGTTAGAGTCTTAGCTTACCCACATATATGTATTTATTTTTAAAATAGTTAAACAATATAAATATATCCAAAGAAATAATATAAATAAAAAGAAGTGGCTTGGTTATTAAGGGGGTTGAGGGGGAACTGATGTGCAGCACATCAGCCCCTGTTTTGTAGGCTTTTTAGAGGCTAAATTTTTTTTGTAAAATTTCTTAAAAATTATAATATTATAGTATTTTTTATAATGAATTTAATGACATATTTTTTATATAAAATAAAAATCAAATGAATCTAAAAATATATGTTAGAAATATGTTAAATTTAGACCATTAAAATCTAATGATCTAGATTTAATATACTTCTAATACATATTTTTAGATCCATTTGATTTTTGTTTTATACAAAAAAATATGTCATTAGATTCGTTATAAAAAATACTATAATATTATGAATTTTAAAAAATTTTACAAAAATTTTTTGGCCTCTAAAAAATCTATACAGTAGAAACTGATGTATTTTTGACACATTAACCCCTCAATCCAATTAAAGGTTAGCTTTGCAACACTTTGTAGTCGTGGTTTCAAGCCCAACCCTTGCAATTTATTTTTTAAAATAAAATAAATATTTTCATTCCTCCTAATTTCATCATTTATTAAAATATCTCATAATCTTTTAATAAAAATATTTCCTCATATATAATTTATAATAAATATACTCCAAAATTTTAAATATTATTCATACACTATATCTAAAAACTCCATCTCAAATTTTCAATTTTTTTTACTTAATTTTTTGTTTGATCATCTTTAGTTTATAATAAATATTCAATAATTATCTTTTATGACTTAATATGTTTTCATTTTCACTATATTATGGTATAAATAATGTGTTTATAAACTATAATTTTAAAAATTTTTAGTTATATAATTTTTATATTTATTAATAATATTTAGACTTCAATGTAATATTTTAAAAATGAAGATTACATTTATTTAAATTTAAACACTAATAAAAGAAAAAAAAATATATTTTTATTCTAAAAAATAATTAATAATTAATGGTAATTATGTTGTACCTTATAAAATTATATGAATAATATAGTCTTTTAATAATTAAAAAAAATAAGATGAAGTGTATTTAAAAAATTTAAACATAATACACTTTCCGTTGATTTGATAATTCTAATACTTCATCAACATAATTAAAAATATATTGAAAGCTGAATTATTAGTTCTATTGTTCTATCAACATAATTAAAAAATATTAAAAGAAATTCAAGATATATTATTTTAATATTTAATATTTTTATTTTAAAATCAAAATATATTATTTTTTAATATATAAATAAAAATTTATATAATATTAAATAAATAAATTTAAAAATAAAATAATTAAGTAAAAAATTAAGATTTTGACTTATCACTTAAGATAATTATAATTATAACAAATTATAACTCTATTAATATCTCATCTTTTTTTTTATCATTTTATATTTTTTTTTATGTTAATTTTTTTATATTATTTTAATATAATTATTTTATAATTATATTTTATCTGAAATAATTACTTTTAACGAGTTTGTTAAAAATATTCATTATAAAAATAGTTAATAATTAGTGAACTAACCCTCTCCTATTAACAGAGGAATTTTACTTTAATTAAGAATATTTTCTTAAAATGCTTTAAATACTTAAAAAAAATGGATTTCAAGAAAACAAATGAGCTAACACAAATAATAAATAAATAAATATATTATAAAAAAAAAAATTAAATAGGATGACCTAGTCTAACTAGAAATCTTCAAAAGTCAAATGTCAATGTGATTGATTGGTCTTTGTTTTATGTTCCCCACAACTCCTCCCCCCTTTGTTTTTGGAGTGGATGCTTTGCTTTGCTTATTAGCAAAGGAGCCGACTGCAATTTTTGATAAGGACAGCTAATGGCTCATTCACTATATTATACCTTTTTATTTTTATTTTACAATAATTAATATTAAAAACCGTGTATTGGTTGAATCCAACTTTTCATTTGATTCATATGTATTACACATTCCGTTTAATTTATATAAGTAAAAATTTTATTTTAGACATTTCATTAAAAACGTAAATTTATTTAAATAAATTTAATATAAAATATAAAATTTTTTTTTGTTTTAATTTATAAAATATATTAATTATAAAATAATTTATATATAATAACAAATAATTTTTTATATTATATTAAATTAAATTATATTATAAAAAACAAATTAACATATCTCTTTTTAACTTTTACTTATTTTTTTATATTTTTAGATACTATCTAATAAATTTTTTCATTAAAATTTTCATAAATAATCAAAACAACAAAATGGAAGTAACAATAATTAATGAGTTTAGAATAAGTTAAGAAAAAAAAATTCAGTTAAAAAAATTATTATTCCATAATCCTTATAAAAAAAAATATTATATGTATATAAATGAAATGGAGAGATTATTTAAAAATTAAAAATAATATTTAAAAGATTTTTTTTTTAATTTGTAAAATCAATAATGGTGGATAGAGATTTAGCAGAGCATCATGTATAGTAAAACTTTCATAAATTAATATTTAATAAATTAATAATTTTTATTATATAATAATTTTTTATAATTCTAATTTAAGTAATAGATTAAATTAATAATTTTGATAAATTAATAAAATAATATTTTTCTGAAAATTATTTATATATTTATATGATTTTATTTATATTATAAATTAATAATATGTAATAGATTATGACATATATTTTATTAAAATATAACTCTAAATAATATTTTAAATCTAAGTAATTATATTTATATTTTTTTTTTCATTTCATTTCATTTATATTCAGTTCTATTTAATTCATATTCAATTGATTAGATATTTTTTTTGTTTCACTTCAATTAGTTTATACTCAATTCATCATATATTTTTTTTTTATTTCAATTAATTCATATTTAATCAATTACATATTTTTTCATTCATTTAATTTATATTTAATTAATTACAAAATTAATAAAATATAATAATTTTTAGTTAATTAAATATATATTTATTAAATTATAAATAATCTCTTTAAATTAATAAATTATTAATTTATCAATTAATTAATATTTCTTTTAATAATAAAATTTATAAATCCCAATCATATTAATTTATAGAGATTTTACTTTACTGAGATAAATCTATACATCAAAATTTATAGAGATCAATCTATAAATACAAAAATTATTTTAGCTTTACAAATAAAAAAAATTAAAGGTTTTTTATAGTTATAATGATGGAGACTAATAAGAATTTTTTTTTCTATATTTGTATTTTTTATTTTTCTTATTTAATTTTGATAAAAAATTTATTTTTAGATGTTATTTAAGATATTATATTAATATTTATTTACTTTCCTATTTAAATTGGTTTTGATTTAGTTTCCTTATTTATGTAAATATAGTGATTTGTTTCCTTTTTAGAATCAATTATCACATTAAAGTACTAGGATTTTTTGAAAGTTATTTTCTATATATAATCATGTAAATCTTAAGGTTAAGATAATTTTTAATTAAAATAAAATAACCTTTATGTGTGAAAATATTTTAATTTTCGATATTTTTTGAATTAACGAATTTTAATACCTATTAGTCTGATATTTATTTAAAATCAACAGACTGTTCGAAGACTTTCGCTTTATCAGTTGATATCAGAGCTTGCGTTCGTTTCTTGAAAATTATGCCACCAAGGAGAGGACGTCAGACTATATCTGTAGATAAAGTTTATTACTATGATACAACAACTCAGATGGTTCAATGTATAATTACTCATATAGAGAAACGTATGATACAAATGATGAAACAGTTAATCCAGCAGATGAATGAATTTTTAAGAGATTAAATATTTAATTTTTATGCCTCATAAATAATGTCGATTGTCAATTGGGATTTACCTGCAGTATTTGATAATTATCTTGATGAAAAAATATCATTATATACTATAATAGTTCAATTATCTATGAAGAATCATAATAATATTGGAGAATAACAGCGAATCACAATATAAATTCATAAAAGAAAATAATATTATTATGAAGATCCATTTATAAATATTTTTTATACCGTTTATGATTTTTTTTTCCTTAAAAGAATTTTAATTAAAAGTTATACTGATTAAATGTGAAATATAATGAATATTGAAAATTTTCATATTTTTTATGAGTATTTTCAAATGAGAAGAAAAGATATATTGATGACGAATTTTCTGTACCCCAGAGAAAATGATGAAGACCAATAAGAATTGTATTTTTCTATATTTATATATTTATATATTTATTATTTATTATTTTTCTTATTTAATTTTGATAGAAAATTTATTTTTAGGTGCTATTTATGATATTATATTAATATTTATTTATTTTTCTATTTAAATTAGTTTTGATTTATTTTTCTTATTTATGTAAATATGGTGATTTTTTTTGAAATCAATTACCATATTAAATTATTAAAATTTTTTAAAAGTTATTTTCTATATATAATTATGTAAATTTTAGGACCGAGATAATTTTTGATTAAAATAAAATAACTTTTATATGTGAAAGTATTTCAATTTTCGGTATTTTTTAAATCATTAGACTTTAATATCTATTAATTGAAATAAAATAATTTTTATATGTGAAAGTATTATAATTTTGATTTTAATACCTATTAATCTAATATTTATTTAAAATCAACGAACTCTTAAAAAGTCTCCCTACATCATATAACTATATGATACTTTTATATTTATAAAATATTAAGTAAAAAATAAAATTTTAAATTTTTTGAAGGGCCCATATTTTTATCTCTTAACATATATATATATATAGAGAGAGAGAAGAGTCAAATTTATGGAGCTTGGGAGGGGCTCCAGTGTGTTTGGCAATGTCTGACACTAGACTGAGGAGGGGATCATTTCACTGGTAGTTCTTGAAGTATTGACTAATACACATTGTGATCCTTAATCTTTAAAACGTAATATAAAAATTCTTAAACTTTTAACTTAGTTTCACTTGCAGTCCTTATCTGTCCAAAACTATTGTTATTTCTATTTAACTATTGTTATTTCTATTTTAACCCCTCAAAGTCCTATTCTTTCTTCAAAAAAATCCAAAAAACCTTTTTTCTAGGCTCTGATACCATTCAAGTGAGTCTGCCTTCTCTCTAATTAATCTGTTAAGAAGCAAAATTACAGAGAGCTACTCCTAAAGATTTTCAAAGGGTTTTTCTTTTATTTCTGATTTCTTTCAGCTTTTTACACTCGTTGTGATAGCAAGAGCTGGCAATAAATCCCAAAGGGCCTTTGTTTTCAAGGAAAAAAATCCTCAAATTCACTCTATCTAATAGTCAACTCTTTTAAATTTTTAACAAAATTATTTATAAAATTATTTAGAGAGTATAAACGATTTATAATAGAATTTAATAATCCTATTACTGGATCCTTGTCTACACCGTGATCTAGGTGATGACAATCAGGATAAGAGCAACCCGAAAAATTACTGGTCATCCAATAATCGTGCAAAAGAACCAAGCCTTTCTAAATAATGAAAATTATTAAATTCAAGTCTTGGTCTAGAAAATTTTTAAGTTCAAAATCTTTTCTATTAAGTTTTTCAAGTCTTTCAATCCTTTCTATAGCAATAGGTAATTCTCTTATTCTTTGTTCATATAAAGCAAAGAAAGGATCTTATAGTCTAAGACTGATACTCAACTCTTCCCTTCTATCCTGAATTAAAGTTAGACCTCTAAGCCAATTATTATTAGCAGATCGGTTAGAAGACATAAATGTTTAATTATAAAATTAAAATATTTATAATATATATACCTTTGTAGAACGGGTCCACTAAGCTTCCGCAACAGCTTTAGCCCTCCTTCTAAGCTCGTCACCAGCAGTATCTTCTGAGAGATATGGAGGATATGACTTACTGCCCTTTCTTGGTTAGGTCTTACTGCAACAATCCTGGATATCAGACCGTTTTGAAGGATGGAAGGTATATAGAAGCAACATTATCATACAAATAAAGACTAGAAAAAGATTGTTCTTAAATAAACTCTGTATTTTATTTCATTTCCTTCTTCAATAAGCTGAAGAGGTATATATAGAATTTTTACAAACTAAGTTGGTATCTGTATTACTGTTTGCCAGCTCAAAAGAAAATTAGTACAATAATTAAGATAGGTAGCTGGAATAGTATGTCAGTTTTACAACACTTCAAAACTAAATGGACAGCTGGTGCCTCTAGTACTATTTTTCAGCTGTATTCATTATAATAATTAAATAAAGACAAAGACTGCTTTAATTTTACAGGTAAGAAGTCAGTCCTTATCTGGGGATAAGTTCTTTTCATCGGGCCCATAAATTTTAAAGCTACTTTGGCCTGCAGTGCTTTAATATTTGCAGCTACTTCTGAAAAGCAATTTCTAATTTATCACACTGAGGCTGACGTCATGGATGACATTTTTTGCCACTCCATCTGTGAGTTACTGACTGGGGCATCCATGTTTTCTCTTAGTTCTGCATAATCCCTAGCCATTTCTTCTGCAACACGTTGCTTTTTGAACTGAGCAACCTTCTTCTAGACCTTCATGGTTTCAGGTTGAAAATCTAGACTTGGATCTAAATCCACTAGTCTCAGAAATAATTTTTGCGCTTCTTCTCGCCCCTTAATCATGGACAATATTCTTGTAATGGGAGTATATTGGGACCAGATAGTAATAAATACTTTACCGTCTCCAAGAAGGACATAATTACTTGCATAGATTGCCTTCTCCAGGCTAGCTTTGAAATTTTTAATTTTCACAACTTGGGTAATAATCTTGTTTTCTTTATACATGGTAAAATAAAAATTTAAGTTCTGGTTATTAACCTTCTGTGGCTCAATAAATTCTTTAGCCATAACAGGACGAAAATCCCAAATTTGATAAGAATAACGTACAGTTTCATCCTCACCACAATCCATAATTGTGCTAATAATATAACTGGTAATTATTCTTGAGTCTGAACTCAAGAACTCTAAGGATTCTTGCACAATATTTGGAAGTGATTTACACAGATCTTTATCGTTTATATTGATCTCGATAATTTTTGTTAGTCCTGCATCTGTATAGTGGAGACTATCTTTCGCCATTTCTGAGGAAATTCTCAGATTTAGATCTCCATAACCTTGCCAATGGATGTATGGATGTAACATAGAACATTCTTTGAGAGAATGATCTATCGAGTCCACCTTCTTAATTTTTCTAGTATAGGCCACTTCTGACAGAATATATGAACTCATTTCATCAAAAAGTCTATCTCTCTCCATTACTAACTGAAGGAAATCTTCTTCATCTTTTTTGAGGATTTCAAGCTATTTTTCTAAATATGAAATATATGAAACAGCTTCATCTACAAAGTGTTGTAGTTGCTTAAAGTTTATTTTGGCTAATCCTCCGTGCAATCCAGAACACAACATAGATCCGTCTTTTGAAAGACCGTAATCGTACTTAATGAAGTACCAGGCATTTTCATCCTTGCAGATGTTTGAAACCTCAAGGTTATCTACCTTCATGATCTTCATGAATGTTATCAGATTCATTTTCAGATTCTTTCATTGTGACTTCCTCAGGAGATTGTTAGATTTCCTATTTTTTGAATTCAGTTGTTCCAAAAATAATATCCCAATTTAATTCATCACAATCAGGATTCTCATCCTCAAAGCTTTTTTCAGCTTTATCCTCTTTACGAGTTTGGTTTGGAATCTGTGTAGATTCACTAGTCTTTCCACTAGCCTTATGTTGTGATCTGATAGATCACCAGAGTTTTTACAACTCTCCTCCTGTAAAGGAGTTTGATTTGGAACTTTTAAATGTTCATTGGCACTTTCAGAAGTCTCTTGGTTTAGAACTCTAAATTTATTGACACTTCCACTGGCCTTTTGGTTTAAAGACCATTGAAGGTTCACCGGCATTTCCACTAGCCTTCTTTGAGTCATCTCGGCTGCCCTCCTATGAAAGAGTTGGGTATTGCGGCCTTCCCATAGTGGCCTTATCACATTCATCCTTTGGATGAAGTTCTTATCTGAATCTTTTTACTTGTTTAGGAGTAAGGCCCAGTTTTTTGGCTGTTTTTTCATAAAAATCTTTAGGGACTTGTGCTTTTGGCGCCATAGGATCTTTCTCTTTGTTCTCTGAATCAAGGATTTCTCCTTTGGTTTTTCATTAACCTTTTTTGGGCTGACTTGTTCTTTTGAGCTCACTGGCTTCTTCTTAGAACACTCTGTAGAGATATGTCCTTAAGATTTATATATCCAGCACATTACTTCTTTTGATGCTACAGTTTTTCTTTTCGTTCTTGAAGAACCAGAGCTATCACTCTTGGGATCTGTTTTTCCTTTTTCAACTTTCTTTGTGCATTGCTTTCGAGTGTGACCCTCTTTTTTACAGATCCAATATAGCTTATTTTTGGCAGCAGGGTCCATCTGCAAAATTAGACAATTCATGAGAAAGAAAATCAACTATTACATTTTTATCAGAAGGAATATATTCAATATCAAACCTGTAATAGCTAAACCATTCTTGTAATATTAAAAGTCTAGTTTGTCTAGCCCCTTTAAGATTCAGATTCATAAATCCTCTTACATAGGTTGAATCTGTTCTAATTACGAACCTCTTAGGAGCCAGAAAGATGTAAAAGGCTTTTATATCATTTTTAATCGCTAAGACTTCCTTTTCATGGAATGGATAATTAATTTCAGATCCTTTAAAGGTTCTAGACCAATACTTACAGATTTTTTCTGGTTTTCTATCTTTGATTTTTAATACTGCTCCCCAGGATTTTTCTGAAGTATCTGCCTTTAGGACTAACTCATCTGTATCTGATGGTAAATTAAGACAAAGCAAATTTTTCATTTTATCTTTTACATGGATGACAGCCTGAGTGTCCTCATTATCTCAGAACCAAGGAACTTTATCAGATTTTTTCTTTGATATTCTTCCTAGGTCTTTGGAGAGGTTTTTTACGAATATTCTAGTATAGTTAGCAAGTCCACAAAATCTTTATACTTGCTTCCTATCTTCTAGTTCGTTAGGAAAGTTAATAAGTTTTTCAAAAATGTGGCTTTGTAGCCTAATTTTTCCTTTTTCAATTTCCATTCCTAAAAAATTTATATTTTCCTTAAACCATTCTATCTTTTTTTTCTAGATAAAATCATACCTTCATGTTTGAAGATATTAGTTACTTGTTCAAGATAACTCATGTGTTCTTTTTAATTGTTACTAAAAACTAACACATCGTCTATATAGATGACATAAAATTTTTTCAATGCTTTAAATGTATTGTCCATTTTGTGTTGAAATACATCTGGAGTATTTTTCAGGCCGAATGACATTATCAACCATTCATACATCCCTTGAGGTGCATTGAAAGTTGTCAGGGTTACAGAGTCTTCTTCCATCTTTACCTGCCAATAACCACTTTTTAGATCAAATTTAGAAAAGATAGAAGGTTGTTTAAGACTTACCCTATCTATGACATCACCTGCTGTAGGACTATCATCCTTTGTTGCTTTATTTACCTGACGATAGTCTATAACCATTCGTACTTTTTTCCGCACATATTCTGCATGGTTTGTTACCATAAAGGCTGGACTAGAATGCAGACTATTACTATCCCTAATCAAACATTTTTGGAGCAATTCAGGAATATGCTTATCAAATTCCTCTATCATCTCATTGGTATATGTTATATTTTTAGTTCTGATGATAGTGCTGGGATCTTTCAGTTCTAGTTTAGTAGTTATGTCATTTAGCACCCATAACTTTAGCGGATCTTCAATAAAATTATCCGCTAATTTTACAATAAACTTTTCCCACTTAGTTCCTTTCAGCTGGGGATGTGTAATAGGTTTTTTTTATCACACCTTGTGCTTTAAAATACAACTCTTCATACCAAAAGGTATCCTTTGATTCTTGATCAAATAAACAATGTAGCCAAGTTTCACCACGCTGAGCTCGCACTCTGAATGCTTGTTCACATGGCATAGATCCACACAACTTTGATATTTTAACTGGATAAAAACCAAATTTTAATTTATTTTTAGGATTTGACAGATATGTGATTTTTACACCTCCAATTGAGATGTAATTGTCATCCTGCACAAAAGGTTTGTTTTCTTTTTGCCTTTTTAGGAAAGTATTTCCTAAAATGATATCTGCATCAAGATCAGGGAATGCAATGACTTTATCAATAGTAAACTTTTGCCCACTTATGTTAACAGGAACTTGTTTTGCAAATTGTGTTATCAAGTTCACTTCTCTTCCTACCATACGTAGTATCATAGGATAGGACAATGGTTTCCACCATTCATCAGGGAGTGCATTGAGTCTATCACTAGTGATTATTGCACCTGTTTAACTAACGCATCCAAAGAGTAATCATAATAACCAGAAAATTTAAATGTTAAAGAGATGTATATACTCAAACCTGATTCTTCTGTACTGAATATCTTTGATGATGCCATGGTGTCAGGACATACCATCGTCCAAACATCCTCAAAAGGAATTGATCGTTCTTTTTGTATTTCTTTTACAACCTCAGGGACTAGTGTTAGATGCTTAATCATCCTTGCATTTTCCTTAATTTTTTCATCTTCATATATAAGTAAGCTTATAGTCCTATATCCTACAATGGTTCTACCGTCTGAAGATGTTTGTGTATCTTCTTCCTGGACTGGTGTCTTAGGAACTTCCTCTCTAATTACTGATGAAGTGGAATTACTTATAGGTAATTGAGGAACATGATATGATCTTCTAGGAGGATCAGAAATCTTAAGATTTCTCATAGGTTCTTATAGGTTTAAGATGATATTTCTACCTCTTTGTATGATTTGAGAGGAACCTATTGATCGTGATATCTCTGTTGGTTCTTGGAGAATCCAACTCTTAGGCCAGGATAACTCTAGAGGATTAATTTTTTTTTCTATGAAACTGCCTATAGTTATCTGGTCCTTCATCGAACAACTCTATGATTTTAGAGATATTCCTCACTCCATGATTGGTTGTATTAATCAATCTAAAAATTATCCTAGTGTGATAAGCTAAATATTTAGCCTGGGAATTCATTATATTCATATTCATAGATTTAATCCTTAGTGATGAAGAATTACCCAAACACTTATCAT
The DNA here is from genome assembly GCA_948193065.1 of Aleurites moluccanus. Classification (NCBI taxonomy): domain Eukaryota; kingdom Viridiplantae; phylum Streptophyta; class Magnoliopsida; order Malpighiales; family Euphorbiaceae; genus Aleurites; species Aleurites moluccanus. Next base: position 20,952 of record CANXYC013176698.1, read on the forward strand.
TTACTGATATCATATAGTTAGGATAAGTCCTGAACCAAACTGAACCATGTGCCAAGTTAGTTTGGACCCCTAATATTAGCTGGTCTTGGAACAAATTTCATTGTTTGTTTAGTACAACTGCTATCACAGGACTATCGGCTGACATATTGAACAGTGGTATAAGTCCTATATGGACGAGATCAATATGAATATATTGATATGTTCCCTTGCTTTATTTACTAATTCTCTTATTTTCAGTAAATTGATAAAAGGGATGTCCAACGATTCTAGTTTTGTACTAGAAACCTAAGCTGTAGATTCTGATTGGGAGACATCTACTATTGACCTAAAACTGGATTTAAATTTGTTGTAAATAGTATTGATATCTACCTTTGGGAGTTCCATTCTAGGCAACTTTTGGACGGATCATCGTACTGAAAAGATTCTACCTGTACCAGAGAAGTATCTAAAATGATCATTTCTTCAGCTATGGGTCCTTCTTCCATATTCATCATGAATAGCTGGGCTGTCCAAAGATTAAATTCATCTATATCAGTTTCATATTCAGAAATTACTTCATAAACATAATCTATTTCAGAATCTATGTCAGAATATTCATCTTCTTCTATTGGTTTATAGACACGATTCTCATCTTCGAAGAAAATTCTTCTAAGATTTTCTTTTCGCTTGTTCTTTTGTGGACATGCATCGGTTTTGTGATCCTTTGAACCACAAATCCAATAACAAGAACAACTACTAAGAGGTTTTTCTTGCGGGCACTTAAGGGCTCTACCATATTTTTTCTTAAAGGCATCTATCCTATCTTTATCCCTAAGGTTGGTTCTCCTTCTAATAAACCTAGAAAGTTTATTAAACCTCTTTTTGTTGCTTCTATTATTTTTTGATATTCTTCTTTTTCTATATCCTTTAAATTTTTTCTTTTTAGTATCACAAGAAGAACATTCTGCCTCAAATCTTTTTCCTATTCCTTTTTTATTTGTTGTAGTACACCCGTACCTATCAGGAACATATTCAATCTGAGAGCAACAACTTTTGTTTAGATAAGGAAGACGTTTTACGTCTTGTCTTACTTGAAATTCAGTACATGCCTTTCTCAAGGCATACCTAACTGTCTATATCTTACCTCCTAATCCATCAACCACTTTTTCTTCATTTAGGAGGAATTGATAGGCATTTTTTTGCTACCTTTGGCCATGGTTCTGGTAGCTTAGCAAAAAATAATGTTGACATGTAATTTTAAGCATTAAGATCAAAATTATAATAATACTTTTGGAATTCACATGCATAGTTATCAAAATAACACATGTCACATATTTGTAGTTTCATCAATGCCATTAAGGATTGTTCTCTCTCCAATGACTCAGTTGAAATTGAGAAATCACAAAATTCTCTTTTTTCAGGGCATCCACGATGATAGCTAGAACCTCATCTACTAGAACTGCTTTCCTAATTTCATCTCTAATAGAGGTTTGAACTACTAGTTGATCCCCAAATTTTTCAGCATTGCCAACCATGGAGGCTTTGCAAAGTTCGTAGGTGGCCTCAGTTGAGTAGCTACCTGCTCTAGTTGTAAATCTGATCATGGTAATCCACTCATCTATTATCTCGGAAGCATACTTTTCACAGTTTAGATTTAGAAAAGCTGCCGGGGTGATAACTGGTCTTAATGGATTATTCCTAAGCTGAAATTTTAGTTTTGTTCTATGGGGATAATTTGATTTATATTCTGCCCTCTTTGTAGCAAGAAGCTTGTTAAATGTTCTATCATCTAAATGTAAAGGAGTTTCTTCTACCAGACCTAGAGATTTTCTAAGGTCTTCAGCTGCTTTGCTACTATCTTGATTAGCAGCTCTAATATCAGGGTCAACAATATAAAGAACTATTTTGTCTTTCCTTAATTGCAAAATTTCTTTTTCAGAAAGAGATTTTGAGGATCCGATAGATTTTTTCAAAACTCTTTCTCGCTCAATTGTATCAAGCATATCATTCACCAATTTTCCTACTTCTTTTGCTAAAGCATTTTTTTGTTCTGATGAATCGCCTATATTTTTTGCATGCAACTGCTCAAGGAGAAGGCTCACTTCGTTATGAATATTCTGAAATGAAGTCAATCCTGAAGGATTAGAGCTGACACTTTCTTCTCTATCTTCTTTTCCCATCTTTATCTAGAATTACTAACACTGGGTGAATTTTCAATTCTTTCTCGATTTTCTAAAAATGTTACCCAACTGTCTAGACCTGAAGAATTTTCCCAAAAGTGCAAGAAAAAAGTCAATCTTTTTGAAGTATAATCTTTTCCAATTTAAATAATCTCTTTTAAGATTATCACGCCAACTAGAAGTTTTAGAAGTCACTAAAAGAGTATCTTGATCTATAATGGCTAATTGACCAAATACAGGATATTGTCCTTCTAGAAGTTCAATTATATATGATACACCATAATATTCATGGGCAATATTATTTTCTAAGGGAGCATTTTCATAAATAGAATCAATTATAATTAATTCGTTCATATGCTTAATTCTTTCACAAACCCAAGAATATTCCCACTGTATCAAGAGGTGTTCCCTTCTTTCTGTAATTGAAAAGTGTTTTATTCTATTATACACTCTTCCAGGGACTAAAAAATTTTCTCGAAAAATTTCATCCATAAACTAGCAAATAAAATAAATTTTGGATCTAAATGAACAGAATTTTGAAAATCAGGAACCAAAATGTAATTAAATGTCAGTTTATTTTCTGAAAATGACTTTTATATTTTGAAAATTAAAATTCATAAATCTTATCGTTACAAATTAAAGTTAAAAAATCATAAACTACATTAAGTACAAATTGAGGGACTACGAGTGAAACTATATCGACTGAGGAGACTCGTGTCGTGCAATAGCGCGAGTATTAATTTAATTATTATTTTTATTAAATTATACTAAAAAATAATTTAATAATTTTTTAAGATAAATATATAATTAATTTTTTATTTAAAAACAATTTATGTTGATTTTTAAAATATTTTATGTGGAAGATTTTAATTGATTATATTAGTTTTAATTTTTGATGTTGAATTTAATTAATTTTATTTATATAATAATACGATTTATCAATTTTTTATATATCTTAAATTATGTATTGAGCGAATGAAACTATAAATAATTTAAAAATTTTACATATTATTTTTAATGAGATATATTTTTTTAATTATATTTATCTAAATTAAGCAATATAATAATATTTTAAATAATAACACCATCTTTTAAAATTTAAAGAAATGATAAAATTTTATTATAAATATGCTATTAAACTATGTTTATTAATATTTTATTTGATGTACCATATTCTCTAAAATAGCATTCCAAAACATTCACATTTATATAATTTTTTAAATTATATCTAATTAAATTAAAATTAATTTTACAGTCAAATTAACTCTTAACATATAAAAATTCATCTAATCAAGTCCCAATTGTCTTCAAAAAATTGCTTGACTTTTTATTTTTTCAGTCAAATTGAATTATTTTTTATTAAAAAAATAAAAAAATAATTTTAATATTTTGAATAATACAAATAATTTAAAATATAAAATTTAATTTTAATAAAAAGTATTTATATATTTCTAAATTATAAAAATATCACAATTCAATTTAATTTGATGTAAAAAATTATTATTTAGTTATAAAAGCGTTGTATTTGTAAGTGAGTATATAAAAAAGACATTCTATCTCACATTGAAATATTATAAACTTTTATAAGAAAATATATTAACTATTAACTTTACAGTTAATAAGAACTTCTGAGTAGATTACATTATGCATGTGACATGAGTGGGTGCATACCTTATATCACACATGTATGCGCAGCTTGGCTTGGCACAGTGTAGTGTGCGCATATAAAATCAAAATACTATTTGTATTTTCTTTTTTATTCATCCAACCTTAAAACTATTTATTTTTCCTAAACTGAAAAATATTCTTTCTAATAGTTATGCCCGTTGTTTCTTTATTTTACCCAATTATGATATTAAAATTTTATCTGTGAACGTTAGTTATTTTCTCCTATATATTACAATAAGGAGAAGTCTTGTAAACATACAAAAAATACAAAGAGTCTTTTCAAGTCTGATCAAAATAGTTTCATAGTAATTTCTGAAGTTTCTTTATTCTTGTATTTAAGTCAAGGAAACTATAGCTGTTTAATTTTGGAGGTGATTTCGGTTGGGACCTGTGAGCATCAGTGACCTACTAAAGGGTTGAAATATTCTTTAAAGACAATGATATATCACGCCTCAGCTAATCAGATAAGCTGTTTCGATTTTATTTCTATTTTACTTGATTCTGAATAATTTTATAATTATTTATGGTCTGTATTTTTTTAATTTTGATAAATAGTTAAGGAACAACAGAAAATTGGTCACTTATCAAACGATTGAACTATGAGCCTTATATGATTTAAGAATAGTTCAGTTGTTTAAGTTTTCTCCACTTAAAATTATTATAAATATTTGCCAAACTTATTTGATATAAAGTTTTCATTTTGCATATATTGTATGTTATTATTTGTAAATGCTATATGTTAAATTTTGTATATGTTATACGTTACTTGTTATATATTGACTTAGTTTTTTTTTTTTAGGAGTGATAGTTAAATTGATCGAATTGATTAAATTAAACTAAATTTATTAAATCAAATTAAAATCGATGGTTTGATAATTTATTTAATTTAGTTTGGTTTGAAAAATAAAGTAAATTAAAAATTCTATTTGGTTTACGGTTTGAATATTTTTTCTTCGATTTCAAATCAAATCAAACCAAACCAAAGTTATATATATATATATATATGTTGTTTTTTATTATTGTTACAATTAAATATATTTGATTTGATTTTATATACAATCACATTTTTTTAATCTAATATTAACTTAAAATTTTTAAAAATACCTTCCATAAAAATTAACTAAACATAAATAAAAAAAATCTAATTCTTGAAAAAAAATATAAATTTTAGATGTGTTAATTAATGGAATAGATAAGTTTTGAGTTATATAATATTGAACTATTTTTAAAATTTTTTTATTACATATACTTTATCAGTATTTTTTCTTAAATTTATAATAAAATAATGATGATTTATAAAAAAAAATGATTTGAAACCGATAAATTAAAAATATATTCAAACAGTTTGATTATAATGATAATTTGATTTGATTTAAATATTTTTTAAATAAAAAATATTAATTTGGTTTGATAAATGTGGCTAATATGCTTTTCAAGTGAATACACGTCAGATACACGGTGGCATAAAAAGAAAATGGTGTCATTCTAAAAGCCTTTTGAAGAAGACAACCCATATTTATCTTTTCTCTCCATTACCAATCTTCTATGTACTATTCTTCATCTACTGTTCCTCTTTTTTGTAAAAGTTGCGAACCATTTTCAATTTGGACACAGGACGCGATAAAGACGTCTTTGTGATTTGTGAAAATGGCAAGTGGGTTCTTCCAAGGAGAAATAAGATTTTAAAGAACCTACAATATCACCATCCTATATGGAAAATACGAGAAATTCATAAATCAACAAACACCCAAATAATAACCAATAAATCAACTTAAAGAAACTTCATATATATAATCTTTAGTTATATATTTCTTAATTATTTTAAAAAATTATCTTAATTATTTTACTATGATATAAATGAAAATTTTATAGAAATAATGTTAATTTTTAAAGAAAGGAGATTTAATTAAAGTTAAAAAAAAATGCAATGTTGTTATAATTAAAATCATTAGTATATTATTTAGGTGGTGGAAAGTGGATGTGTATCAGCTAAAATTTTTTTCTTTTGAAAATCGCATCATATTTGGTGATTACATTGACTCTGATTGATTATATTCGGATTTAAATCTAATTGGTTATATTCGGATTTAAATCGGGTGAAATTTATAAAAGAGTAAAACTTTTATAATATTTATTTTTTTCATTTATCATATATAAATTCAAGATTTTGCTTTATATATAATTAAAAATTTTATTAACAATTTATATCAATAAAAAATTATTAAGTTACCAACCATATTTGTTTTTTGTTTATGGGAATCTCTTTTTGTCCATTAAACTTCTGAGTGTAGTGTACATGTGCTTAGTTTTCATTGTGCTAATTATTTAATTAAGTTGGATTCAAAGCTGACCATTTTATCTTTAATTAACTAATTACATTTAGCACAATGAAGGACAACGATGCTTTTTCCCGAATGAGTAGGTTTGAGGTCTTGAAATTAAAAAATTTCATGGTTCTTATTAGTTCAAAATGTGTAAAAATATAAATGTATTTTTTATTTTTTTATTATTTCAAACACAAATTTAATTACTGTTGAATTATTAAATATTTTAAAATTAATTAATTATTTATTGTCAATAACAGATCATACACTGTTTATTACTAATCATTCACAACTAAATGGTAATTAATAACTAATTGCTTATTGCAATATCACCATTGAACAGAATAATCCTAAGTAACCATGAAAAATCATAAAAGTTATGAATTCAAAATTGTTAATAGCAATAAATGATGAACAAGAATTGCCATATGTACAACTTCTTCTTCTATAATTTATCATTAACAATATTAAAAAAAGAAATGAAAATAAATTACAGCGTTGAAATTATAATTCAAATTAAGAGTTGGTGAGAAAATGTGATAAAATAAATAGAGTTAGTAAGAAAAATGTATCAAAAGAATCAGTTCCTCCCATTGTTGATTGGCTAAAATTTGGTACTGAAATGGTAGGATCTTGATTCCTATAAGCTGTACAAGACACCGAAACCTAGTAAATTAGAACAAAGACTTTGAACTTTGAATTGAATATAGAGCTCAATTATAAGTACATTAATATAGTTGAATTTTCTAATAATATAATATAATACAAATACACAAATGTTTCTTTATTGTTTTCCCATAATTTCTTGATATATATCACTCAACATTCAACACAAAATATGGCATGGAGAGTTTCCTCTGGAAGTTGGTTGAAATTGGGACATATAGACATGAGAAAGGGGAAAAAAAAAATTATTAATTTTTATATTTTATATTATTATAAAAATAAAAATAAAAAATAAGGATTTTGCTATACAATTAGGTGAATCATAATTGAAAGTACTATATATAAATGAGTTATAAATAAGAAATTAATATATTTTTATAAATAAAATTGTCGATTGTTTTTAATTTTTATTTAAATTATTAGAATTCGATAAGAATATAAATATGTGAGAAATTTCAGATTAATTGAATAAAAATATTTTATTAAACTAATATATAAATATGTTTTTCATCCTAAAAAATTAACTTTTAAAATTGATAAGAAGTAAACTATTTTATTAATCAAACCTTAGTAAGTATATGTAACTTAATAAGGAGTTGAATCTAGGAGTTGTATATAGTTGAATTTTAAAAATTATAGTTTTTTATTAATTATATAGTTGTATATTTTTTTAGTTTGGTAGTTGAGTTTTAGTGATTAATTGAAATTTCTAATTATTTTAATTATTGAGAAAAAGTATCTTACATTAAATAATGATAAAAAATATATAAAAAATTAACAAGTGAATGAACGATAGATATAAAATTAGCTAATTAATTTTATATAAATAAATTTTAATACTTATCCTCTTATAAATCCATTTATACACGGATCATGATTTTAATATTAATATTGCTTATTAGATGTCTAATGAAAAAAAAAAAAATTCATATAAAAATTATAATTTTTTTCAATTCAAATAAAAAAAATCTTAAGCTATTTATCTTGTCATATGTATATTTGTCCTATATTTTATAGGATGTATATTTATAATATTCTCTTCATTCATAAATAATAGTCTATGTTAATTTTGGTATAAAGATTAAGATTTTATTTTTTTTAATGATTTTTTTTTGAAGTATTGAAGAGGTAAAATTGATCTTGAATTTATTTTTTAGAGAAATATATACTTATCGTTAGATTATATCTTGGTGTATTTTATTTTATAATTTTTTTTTTATTGAACTCTTATTATGACCACTAAAACATTAATTATTCAAAAATGATATAATTATACTAAAGAATAATTAATACATAAAAATTTAAAAAGCAATAAAATATATAAAAATTCAGTCAATATATTACCTTAATGTAAAAAAAAAATTAAAATAAAAAATTACTCAGAACTGAAAGTTACACACATTAAAAATAAAAATTATATTAAGCACATAGAACAAAATAGAAAATAGTGTTTGAAAGGGGGTTTGTGAGAGACTGTTCACTCCAACCATAATAAAACACATGGAAGGGGAAACATACGAAGAAACTTAATTTGTGGGGTCAGTTGTCACCAACTACTAATAACAAATAATACTTTATTAGTATGAACCCAATGATTCTTCACTTGTGTCGCATTCTATTTTGTTTTAATAATGATTAATTATTCATATAAACATATCATATATTAATTTGTAATTTAATATATGGATTTTATCAAAGTAATTGAGTAGTTCCAAAATTAAATAAAAATAAGGAATAAATCTATAATTATTTTATTGCAATGAACGAAACACATTTAATTTTTAATGAATATTTTATTATTTTAGGAGAGCAATTTTAATTATTTATAAGTTAATTATATATATTTCTATATACAAATATTAAAAAAAAAAATGTGAATACAATAAGGGAAGATAAGAAATGTGAATGCAAATGGTATGAAAAGATTATGCCAATTCTTTTATTTGTGAATTCTATCCAACCAAATAGAAAAGTGAATTCTCACTTTTCATACTTCCTTCTATGTTTTTTATTCTAACATAAACTTAACATTTTGTCGAGATATAAAAATTTCATTGTAAAGATTATTAAATTATAAAAAATATATATAAATTTAAAATATAATTATTTATTAATTAATTCTAATTTTTAACTATAATTAGATCTTAACTCATTTTAAAAGTCCAATTATATTTTTTGTGAGTAAGACCTCCTTCTATTTACTTATTGACTCATTATAAAAAATTTAATATAATATTAGAATGAATTTCTATTATGTTGTTAACTTAATATGGTATCATAATAGGTTTTTATCCTGTTGATATTATCAAACTATCAAAATATAATTACCAGTATTTAAATTATTGTCAAGTTATAATTGAATTAATCCAGTTATCACATTGAAAAGGTAATTAAATCATAAAAAATATATATGAACTTAAAATATAATTATCTATTGATTGGTTCTAATTTTTAATTATGATTAAACTCTAACCCTTCTTAAAAGTTAAATTTTATTCTTTATGTGTATGACTTCTTCATATTTATCCATTGGCACATTATAAAAAGTTTAACACATTCTCAAATAAAATATATATATATATTTTTAATTTGGCTTAGACTAAAATTTAAATTTGAAAATTTTTAACTATGAAAACGAGTCCAAAACCATCAAATAAATAATTGAAATATGAGTTGATTTAATTATTGGTTTGATATTATAACTAATGACATAGTGACTCTTAATGTTAAATATAGAGGAATTATAAATTAATTTGAGACATTTAAATACCTAAACTTTGTTACAGATATGAGTCATCCATCTGTTACACGAAGATAAGATAAGGATGAGAAATTATTTTTGTAATTTAAAATATGAAATTATCATATTGTTATTTTTATCACTTTGTTAGAACTATATAGGTTGTTAACTTTATCACTTTGTTATTCTAAAACTGTATATATACATTACTGTACGTGTAAAAGAATTAATTGAAGAATCATATTAAAAAAAGGCTATCTATTCTTAAAACTAGGAAACTCTATTCTCTTTTATTGTATCAGAGCCTTTCCTCAAGTGAGTTTTTTTTTTCTCTTTTTTCTTTCTTTGCGTATCAATGGCTACTTTCTCACCAACTAGCAGTACAACTTCAAATGTTATCTCTACAACCCAACAGATCTCAAATGTACTCTCTATTAATTCCGCTGCTCAGCTACTTATTAAGTTAACCTCCAACAATTATGTTTCATGGAGGGCACAATTTCAATTACTGTTGACAGGTTACAAGCTTATTGGTTTCATTGATGGTTCTAATCCTCCACTAGCACGTGAGATAACAAATGACATAGGAGAGACCACTTCTAATCCTAATTTTGAGATTTGAAAACAACAAGACCAGCTGTTGCTTCATGCAATTATCTCCTCAGCTTCTGAAACTATTGTTCCTCTTTTGGCATCAGCAACTACTTCTAAAGAGGCATGGATAAAGGCGATAGCTCTCTTTGACAATAGATCAAAATCAAGGATAATGAATCTGAAAGAAAGGCTGATGTCAAGTGTAAAAGGTTCAAAAACTGTCTCTGCCTATTCGTAAAATATTCGTTGCATCGCTGAGAATTGGCCCTTAATGGCTCACCTATTCATGAAGATGATCTAATTATTCATATTTTGAATGGCTTAGAAGATGAGTATAGAGATATTAGATCAGCTATAAAAGCTAGGAAGATTGACATCACTTTTGAAGAGTTACGGGATAAACTTCTTGACCATGAGGACTTCTTATCTAAACATGTAAAAGCTACACCAACAGAAATTTTGTCTGCTCACTTTGCACAGAAAACCACCATCAACACGATGAGACAAGGAAGAAACCAATCTTCAAATCGTTTCTCTCCACAATTCAACCAGCAAGGAAGGTTCAATAGTGCAAGAAGACCATAGGTGATTTGTCAGTTGTGTCAAAAACCTTGCCACACAGCAAAGAATTGCTTCAAAGCAAGAACTATTCTATTTATTGTTTCTCCAAGTGCCAATGCAAGTAGCGATCCAAAGGACCAGTGGTTAGTTGATTCAGGTGCTAGTCATCACATGATGCCATTCTGTGATAACTTGAACTCCAGCGAGATTTTGAAGGACATGATGAAGTCCATGTTGCAAATGGTTAAACACTTCCTATTGTTAAAACAGGCTCCATTAAACTTGCAAATTCTGATTTGACACTTAATAATATTCTTTATGTTCCTAAACTATCCAAAAATCTCATGTCCGTTAGCAAGCTATGTGATACTAATGATGTGTTTTTTGAATTCTATCGTGACTATTTTTTGTTGAAGGA
>CANXYC013176900.1:0-59029 GCA_948193065.1 Aleurites moluccanus
ACTAAATTTGCAGAGAAATCTGCCACAAGAAAGCATAAATATTTACCAAAAAAATAGCATAAAGAACAGGACATATTATAACTGATTCTTGACTCCTTCAACTGAATATCTGCAGCATCTTGAGTCACATGGTTCAACAGATATTGACCTCTTGGAGCTATCGGAAACTGAATCCTCTCAACATGGGCGTGAATCAAGAAAACAAGATCATCCAAGAAAAAATGATGATCAACCACATAATACTGATTTTTCCTTTGTTAAAATTTGAAGGATGTGCCTAACTATATATTACTTTAATTACTTGAAAATGTTTCATTTGTTTTTATTTGCAAATTAATTATATAAATCTCACAGGGAAGGAATTATTACAATTCATTGATAATGTAGATTTACTCGATAATAATAAAATGCTAAAGTTAGAAATGCATTGTACTGAAAATAAATAAATAAATTCACCATCTTAAAAAAAAAAAATTTAAAATCTCATTTAATTTAATTATTCGTTAAAGCTCTTAATTGTTACTGTTAATGATAACTGTTAGTCGGCCACTAATTAGTTATAGTTGATATATTATTAGTGTTTGAAAAAATTATTATTAATTATTAGTTATTAATTTACTAATAAATATTAATAATTATATTTTTATTTAAATTTTACTTTTTATAAATAATAATTATTTAACTATCAAACAATTATATAATAATTAATAATTATCATTAACCAAATACATTTAATATAAATATTAGGAAAAAAAAATTAATAATTAGGTCAAAAATTTTTGCCTAACATCCACTAAAAAAATCTACACAATTGTCTATTTATAATACTTATAAGTAATCTAGTTTAGTAGTCGAGTTCATATAAAGCATCTGTCTTTTAACTCTCTACTCCACTTCAGAAAAAGAATTCATACTTAATTAGTTGTTTACACAAATGAGTTGGATGTGTTTATATCATTGATCTAATATAATAATTATGTTTATCAAAATTAATAATTGTATATATGATTTGAATATAAAAATATTTTTAATGAATTTTCTTATTTTATATATTAATTAATTGACATAATTTGTAATTAGATTAAGAAAAATAAAATCAAAATAATAAGTGAGAGTAAGCTGGTAATATGATATTTTATATTAGTCTTGTTTGCAGGCCCGATCATGGACAATAATTCGTGAAGGAAATTATAAATTATATATATATATATAAGTTTACATATTAAAAGAGTATTTAAATAGAAATAAAGTTTTAAATATGTTGTTTTAAGAAAATTAATTTTTTTTTTTTTTAATTTTAAAATGATGTTTTATTATTACATCGAAATACTAAAAAAAATTATTTAATATTTTTAAATTTTAAAATATTTTTCATATATCCATTCTAAATATATCCAAACATCCTTTAATTAAAAAAAAAATTGTTAACGCTTAAAAAAAAAAAAAAAAGGAAACTTTTGTTACACTAAAAAAACAAAGATTATAAATAGATATAATTAATTTTAATGAGACAAGTAGATAAATTTTAAGAATATAAAATCAAAAGTTCATGTTCCCAATACAACATTAAAAAAATATTTAGATCATAAACAATGCAACCTTTGGGACAAAAATCTAAATGCATGTTGAACAAAACAGTAGCCATTAATAGTTTAATAGTTTATAAGCAGCTCAATTAGGCTAAGCATATACTCAACTCAAAAATCAAAATATTTATTATATATCTATAATTCTTCTTCATTAGTTTAATAAACTTAAAGAAGCTTCCCTATTTCTACTTTAATTAGGACAATTAGCAATTTCACTAATTACTAGGGACTTTTTTAGAAATTAAAGTTTTTAACCTTCTCAAGGGTATGGTTGAAAAACAAAAATGTTAACTGTTTTTTCCAATTCCACTAATACAAATTTTCAAGATTAATTCTTAAATCTTGACCTTTTTTAATGCATACATAGGTAGATTATAATTACTTAAAAATTATTATTAACACATAGTTTAACATTATTTAAAAGCTAATATACATAAAGTGGGCATAATTTATTTTCCAAATCATTGTACGTTATGAAGGAAAGGAATTTGAAAGTTTTATGTCTCTTTTAAGAATCATTGGCTAAACTCTAATTAGAAAGTTTTGCTCAAGATTCCTTTACGATATTGAAATTTCCAATTTGACACATAAATTGTAAGGGCCATTACTTGATATATATTGTTCACTCAAATAAAAAGTTTCAATTAACTACCCTAAATAAGTTACAATAACCGTTACTGAATTTGCTTATTGAATTCTTTTTATACAAATTTAATATATGACATTGACAACATAACTACTAATCAATGAAAACCCAACAAAAAAAAAATGAAAACCCATCCCAATTTTCTTCTTTTTTATTATTGTCTTGAGGTGACAATATTTTATTATTTGATTAAAGTATAATGTTATCAAATTATGATTTATATCATATAATTACATAATAAAATTATCTCCAACTATGTTGCATTTTGGTGTTTAACACCAAAATACTGGTGCAATTTTGCTCCAACCACACTGAAAAATTCAGTTTATGAACAGTGCAACTCCAGATTTAGTGTTTCACTGTTCACAACTTTATTTTTTTTTTATTTTTGTTTAGTTTTTATATATATATATATTTTTTAAATTCTCTTTTAATTTTTTATTTAGTTTTTATTTATAAAAAAGCCCAATTTTTTTTTATTTTTTTTTTTAATTTTATTTTTTAATTTTGTTAGTTTAGCATTTAGCTAAATTAATAATTAATTTTTTTTAATTGATATGTAAAACATATTTATTTATGAGTAATTAATGAAATACATAAAATAACAAGAAATTATAAAAAATTATATAAAAAAAAATATAATTTTTTTTATGTGTTAAAAATATATTATGATTAGAGCTAAAATTATAATTTAATATAATATTAATTATAAAATAATGTAAAGTTGGTTGCATTTTGGAGTTTAGAGTGGGAGAGCAATGAACAAAACACTCAACTTTGGGACATTTTTGCAAATTAGGGTTTTTGTTGGCCCCATAATGTAAAAAAGAAAAATATACGAGCATGCCGGCAAAGACACTGATTATTAAATAAACCAAACGGTTATTAACTTAAAATACTGGGAGTGTGGTCTAAGACAGTCCTTTTTTATTCTCCGGTTCTCTTCCTCAAGTCTCTTTTATCAATGAACACAATTCACCATGGAAGCTCAAAATCAAATTCATGGGTAGTCTCAAATTGACCTTTTGGCATCTGGGTCGACAGATTAAACAGGGACCAAATTGTACGGCCCAGTTTTTATTTGAAATGGTTTTCTAAATTTCTATATTTTGGGTTCTGTTTAGAGTCGGATTTTGTTGGAATGGTCGTTTTAGAGTGTATATAGTGTTCATTATCGAGTTTGTAGTCGTTTTTTTTTTATATTATGGCTAGGCGTCATGGATGGCAACTCCCTGTCCATACTTTTCAGGTACATACTGTTTCTTCTACATCTGTTTCGGTTGTTCAAATTATGGGAGGAATGTGGGGATTGTTTTGGGACTTTTCAGTTCACGGGTTTGTTTTCTAGTCAAGTCATGTGTATTGATATCTGAAGCCTCTTTCCGAAGTATTGTGTTTTATTGGTTCCATCTATTTGCATTTTTCCCTTAATTATGATATGGTTGGATTTGATTTACATTTTCTTTTTGTAATTTCATGGCTGCTCTATTGTTTTTTAATTCTCATTCTTTAATTATCAAAAAATTTAAGTCCGAGTTTTTCAAGCGCTTTGTGATGTTCTTGGGTAATTTGTATATATCGGCATCTGTATGCGAGATATGTTGGCTTTTACGAGAATTGATTAACCTAGGATAGAAAAGGACGTGTGGAGAGCGTTTGAAATGATGCAATATTTCATTCTAACACAACCCTTTTTTTTTACAATTGCTTGGTTCCTGAGATAAATGAACTTTTGAACTGAATTTGAAATTTGATTCTTGAGCTCAGTAGATGTCATATGCTCAATTTAGTTGAGTTCGTATGATTGAGCTATATATCCCAAAAGTCGAAACACAGCGCATACAATTTCTTAATTTATCAACAAAATTTATCTGTTTTGTAAAAGAAAAGTCAATTTGCTTAAGGAAGTTCCTAATTAAGATAGATGGAATTATTTGTCAAGTTATAATTTCTTTGGTAGTCACTCTTTTTCTAGAGTCCAAATCCCCCTCGTCAACTATATAAGGAAAGAAACAGGAACATGACCATGGGGATAATAGAACTGTAAG
Organism: Aleurites moluccanus; assembly: GCA_948193065.1. Taxonomy (NCBI): domain Eukaryota; kingdom Viridiplantae; phylum Streptophyta; class Magnoliopsida; order Malpighiales; family Euphorbiaceae; genus Aleurites; species Aleurites moluccanus. The sequence continues at coordinate 4,284 of CANXYC013176900.1, forward strand.
TTAAATTACTAGTCAAAATTCATGTTTCCCCTAAAAATTTCTGTGCTTGCTGGTTTTATCTTTTGAGAGCCCTGGGAATAAATGTGATGATCTCTCGTCCTTTTGTTGTTTTCACAGTCAATATACTGATTCAATTTTTGTTTAATGGTGTATAGATCGTGGCTATAACAGTTTTCTTCTTGCTATCTGTTGCATATTATGCCTTCTTTGCTCCCTTTCTTGGGAAGGATATCTATGAATATGTCGCTATTGGCATTTATTCCATTTTGGTAAGAGCAACAGACCCTGATTTATTTATTAATGGATCTAAATTCCTTTGCTTGTTTCTTTTTTCTTTTTCACTACCTTGTGTTTCTGTTTTCCTGGTTTATTTCCAGGCATTTGCTGTATTCATTCTTTATGCACGGTGCACTGCTATTGATCCTGCTGATCCTGGAATTCTACTTGAAGCTGATGAGACAGCAGCACGTAAATCACAAAATAACACAGATCTGCCTGGTTAGTGTACCTGCAATACAGTTACTTTACTCAGAAGTACTGACATGCAGATTAGGCTGGAGTCTGCCATTTGTTAGGTGATGTGTTGTTGATATGAATTTAGGATTATCATAGCACCTTATTCAGTTCCTTTTAGATCATCAGAAAGAAGAAAATTGATTATGATAAGTTTTCTAGAAATGAATGGCAGTGATTGCATTATTATGTCCAGACTTTACCTCGGTTCCCTTAACACATCTGGCCCCTCTATCTCTAAGTTTTTGATCCCTTGAATGAAAGATGAAAACATTTGGCACCATCAATTTGTATCATGTGAATATGGAACTTGTTCTCCTTCTGGCATTAATCATGAATAGAATCTTCTGCACATCTTTACTCTAATTCTAATTCCTCATATAAAAGTTTCATGGTGTTTGACCAGGAAATGCATCTTCTATTGAAGAACCTAGCAAGATAAGGTTGAAGGATGGAAGAAAATCAAATAGACACGGTTCAAGTTGGTGTCCAATGCTTGGATGTTTCTTTTGTGGTTTTCTTGTGAAACAAGATTGCTGCCGAGATGATGATATTCTGCAGCAACAGTCTGGGGAGGAGGCTTTATTCTGCACACTGTGCAATGCTGAGGTATGAGATTTATTCTGGAAAACCTCATTTCAATTGCCTGCTATGTAGTTGTTGTCTATGTAGAAACCCCACACATAAAGGAGGAAAGAAGTAATAAGGAAGACTAAAGAAGGACATCAGATCAGAAAGATTCCTGGTTAATTTTGTTATTCATAGTTGAAGTGGGAGGCATGTGTAGAGTTTTGAGCAATTTTTCATACGTTCTATTTTTTTTCAAGTGATTTTATATCTATTAAATTTTTTAGGATTTTTCGAGGGATAGATGCTGAAATTCATGTGTATAGAAGTACAAGCAGGAACAGGAAAGAGAGAACAGTAACATTGTGTTAAGAGAGTATCCCCCTCCTTTGTCCCCCTCCCCCCTACCCCTCTTTTCTTTTTGAACAAGGCTTGCTTACTATAAGATGCTGCTGGCTTCATTTTTACCAGGTACGCAAGTTCAGTAAACATTGCAGAAGCTGTGACAAATGTGTCGATGGATTTGATCATCATTGCCGGGTAAGATATAAACATCCATCCTCTCTACCCTCTTGGATTCTAAGATTATTGAGTTATTTATTAATGTCTTAAGATAGTTTAGCGTGGATCATTTAGCATGGCTGTTTTTTGCCTAGGAAATCTGTGAAAATTTTGCAAGAGATTTACATATCCTGCTTTTGCTGCTTACAAAGTTGATAATTTGTCCACATTATGTTTCCCAAACAGGACATAAATTTATTCATTTCCATACCTCTTTTTGTTGCACTATTGTGTTGATGAAAATCTCTCTTGTTGGCACAGTGGTTGAACAATTGTGTAGGAAGGAAGAATTATATCACTTTTGTGTCCCTGATGGCAACTAGCCTTGTTTGGGTAATATTTGAGATAAAATTATTTATTTAGACACTCCTATTTTTCTTCCATTTTGAGTTGTTTGTATCAGTTTCAAATTAACTATATTTTCTTGCATGCATTTGTCTCTGGATCTGGCTATCGCAGCTTGTTGTTGAATTTGGTGTCGGTGTTGCTGTCCTTGTTCGGTGCTTTGTAGATAGAAAGGGTATGGAACATCAAATAACAGAGAAGCTTGGCTTTGGATTTTCCCGTCCCCCATTCGCTACCGTGGTGGTACTGTTCCCAACTTTTTGTAGATTTAATTGGAATGACATAGGTTTAGGGATTTTACCCCATGATACACTGCCTGGAAGTGAATAGACTGATCAATGTATTTGATGTCACTTGTTATTCAGGAGAAATAACTAGGGACTAGAGACATTTGGTTTGGTGTAATTATGAGAGATTGAAATAGAATCCAGATAAGGATGACTGCAGTAGAATTCATTGCAAATTGTAACCTCTGGACTTTGTTGATGGAATTACAAACAGGGATTTGCATATGTGATTCTCATTTGTTTATCATGACCTGAACATGGGTGTTAATGTTTAATGTATTCTCACTTGTTTCTGGAAACATCAAGTGACTGAAACTTTTTAATTTTAATCCCCTGTTAAAATTTTCTATAGAGATATTTATAATTCAGATTTCAGAGTTCCTGTAAGAGCAAAATATGCTCCTGTCATTTTCAAGATAACTTCTATTTCTGTGAGATCATATTACATGTGAGCGTGATTAACTCTATAATGACTACAGACCGTGTGCACAGCTGTGTCTTTCCTTGCCACTATGCCATTGGGAGAACTATTCTTTTTTCACATGATTCTGATTAGGAAGGTGTGCATCTACCCTCCCTCTCTCTCTGCCTCCATCTGCGTGTGCATGTGTCTTTCTTAATAGTCAAATTATGGCGCCTGCTTGTTTTATGATTGTAGGGTATCACAACATATGAGTATGTTGTGGCCATGAGAACTCAAAGTGAACCACCTGGACCATCTGTGGATGGAGGAGTTCAGCAAAGTCTCCCATCTTCACCTACCAGTTCAGCTGTGACCCAAGTGAGTGGAAGAAGCTCCATTGGCATGAGCTTGCAATATAAAGGTGCTTGGTGTACTCCTCCAAGAATCTTCATGGACCACCAGGTAGTTTTACCTTTATAATAAATTTATTGTGAAAAACTGGAGTGATTTAAACAATAGTGTAATTCATCTAAATTGTCATAAATACCATTTGAACTAGGCCATTAATATCTAATCGTGGAGTACAAGATAGAGAATTTGAGTATGGTTCCTTTTGTTTGTCATAAAACTTCCTCACATAATGATGCTTTTATCATCGTCAAAATGCATAAACAAAGGGGAATCTTTTAATGATAGAAGGTTAAGTATTAGAGTGTAATATTAGTTGTGCTATGTCTATGATGCTTCTTTGAATTAATCATCCTTTGATCTTTGTGCAAGCTTTATGGTATTTAATCATGCTCAGAGAAATTAGTTAACATCCATTTTCATAAGATTGTTGAATTGAGAGACAAAAATAGGCATATAAGCAACGTATATTAAGACCAACATGGGATGTATGTGCACAAAAGTAAATTTGAACTAAATTATGATTTGCTATCAAATACTAATATCATGAAACAACTTGGACTTGAGCACATCAGCACATTCTATTGAATTTGAGCGTATCAGCACATTCTATCTCATGTATTTAGTATTTCAAATTCATTTTCATTAGCCCTTCAACTCAAGGAGGTTACCAATTTGATTATTTTTGTTTCTGTAATAAACAGGATGAAATTATTCCACATTTGGAGCCTGGACGCCTACCATCAACAGTTGATCCAGATGCAATACAAGAAGTCGATAAAGGAAAAAAATTGCCACAGCGTCAAGTTCGAATCAGTGCCTGGAAACTGGCCAAATTAGATTCCAATGAGGCAATTAAAGCAGCTGCTAAGGCTAGAGCATCATCATCAGTGCTACTTCCCATAAGTTCTCGACATCATCCATATGATGCTGACCATTTATCTAGTAGTAATGTTAGTAGAAGAAGCAGTCCAACCAGTATCGATCAAGGGTTTCATAATAGAAATGCTAGAACAGGGACATCCAAAGTGTCTTCTTCTAGGAGCAATTCATATGCACCCAGCAATGTTAGTCATTCTAGCAGAGATGACATTGAAACATGCAATCAGAGCCTTGGTAGTGTTAATGTCTCCAATCTCACTTCACCGTGGCAGCAAAATTCTAACAGGGACCACTTAAACCCCACTGATCAATTGCCTTGGTCAGCAAGACGAAGTGAAGGAAATGGGAATGCACCCCATGAAATCTGTCTCAAATTCCTTTGAGAAGAAACCTGGGTGGAATAGAAAATTTGAGAACGTCTGTTTATTGGGATCCTGAAGCAGGACGCTTTGTCTCCTCTTCTTCCAGAGTTGGTTCTTCTCAGGTTACCGGAACAGAGGTTTTGTACAGAGATCACTATCAGTCAATATTCTTCGGTGGCCCTCTCGTGAATGAGCCGCTAAACAGAGGAACAAGAAGTGGTAGTTCAGTGGCTCCTGGGGTGGATAGAGGTTCTACATATTATCAGCAGGGCAGATCACAGAGGGGTGGGCAATTTCCTGTTTTTGTTCCCAGTGATTCTCAGCAAAACCAATTTTCATCTACATTGCCTTAAATCCAAAAGGAAAAAAAATAAAATAAAATAGACTAGTAATTGGATTTGCAGATGGATAGAGTCAAGATTTTTTTTTTTCATCTGATTTTCTTATTCCACACTGTGCAGTGTTTTGATGTACCTCTCTGCTTTTGGACGCCTTAATTCAACTGAGACCCCACTCCAAAAACACTGATGCAATCCCCAATTCATCCATATTCCTTGCAGAATAATCTAAATTTACTAAAAATACAACTGCATGTTGTCCCAGATGAAACAATTATTTTTAACAAGAAAAGTTTTAAACTGAGATCCATTAGGAATTTGGATTTAATATTTGAATATTTGAATTTCAAAATTTCAAAAATACATATATTTGAATTTAAATGAGAGCCATGGGAATTTTGGATCCTTAAAGGTCATTTCAATTGATAAAATTTAAAATTTTAAAACCATAAAAGGCAATGTAAATTAACAAACTGGACTCTTGAAGTCCATTTTTTGTGCCCTCAAAAGTCCATTTAAGCCCAATTAATTGGACCCTTAAAAGCCCATTTAAATTAATAAATTGGACCTTTAAAACCCTATTTATTGGGACCCATAAAAATCCATTTCAATAGATAATTTTTTATTTTTTATTTTTTTACAAAATACAGAAAAAATAAGAAAATTTCATTTTTACCATTGCAAAAATATTTTTTCAAAAATACTACATATCTAATAAAAAATATCAAAAATACAATATATATTAAACATATACCAAAAATCATATTTTTAAAATAAAAAAAAAATAATAGTAAGAATGAAATAAAAATAAAAAATTGTATATGATATAATATACTCTAAATAAAATTAACGCGGTCTGAAATTTAAATTTATAAATTGGACCCTTACAGGCCCATTTAAATTAACAAATTGCACCTACAGAAGAACAATTATTTGGACCCTTAAAACCCATTATAGTCCATTTATTAGGACCCTTATAAGCTCATTTAAATCGATAAATCGGACCCTTAAAAGCCCATTTAAATTCATAAAATTTAAAATTTTGGACCTTAAGAGTCTGTTTAAATTGATTTATTGGACCTCTAAAAGCCCATTAATTTGGACCAATAAGCCCATATAAATTGATCAATTGGACATTGAAGCCCTTTAAATTGATATATTGGACCTTTAAGAGCCCATTTCAATTGATAAATTTTAAATTTCTATAAAATGTTAATAAAAATTAACGCCGTTGCCGGGGATCGAACCCGGGTCACCCGCGTGACAGGCGGGAATACTTACCACTATACTACAACGACTGCGATGCTACATGAGCAATTACAATATTAAATAAAGAAATAGTCAATATTCATTTTCTATATATTTTTTTTGTTATTTTTCTATTTGAAAATTAATCTTAAAGGGACTTAATAAACTCCTCAAACATTAATATGAATAATTAATTTTTTTTTAGATTTTTTATAAAGATATTCAATTTACTGTTGTTTCTCTTATTTGTCAAAGAAATGAAAGGAAAGAGATAATACATTCAATATAGAATAGAGAGGGAAATAGATTTTTTTTTTTTTAGCGAAAGGAATTAAAATGAATGATAAACTAATTTGATAGCATTTTACAATTGTTTAATTATGATTACAAGTTTAAAATTATTTTTATTTATTATTTATTTTTATGAAAATTAAATAAATCATGAATATATTAACATGGCTTATGTGTTATACAATTAGGTTAGCTCCTTTAATTTTCATAATATTTTCAATAAGCTTATCAGTTATCTTCAAAATTTCAAATGCTATTATATTTAGAAAATGCATGTAATATAGTCACTTAATAATAACAATATTGAGTAGTGAATATAATTAAACTGAAGTGCATTTTCATGTTCATCAATTAGTATAGGTCAACTTGTTTAATATAAATTTTTATTTATGAGAATTATATAATTATTATTAGTATTAGTATTTTTACAGAAGATTCTATGGCTTTTTATTTTTAAGTATCATTTAAATAATAAAAAAAGTATTACCATTTTAAAATAAACAATAAAAATAGGATAGTACTCAGCAAAAAAATTGGATATCTTGAATGATAACCGTCACTTGTTCTTGTGTATATTTCTGGTTCAAGACCGTTATGGAATTGAAAAAAAAAAAAAAAAAAAAAAAGAAATAAAGAAAGAAAGATAAATAAAATTGCCAAAGAAACCCAGAAATCTATCAAACATCATCTTTAAAGAATGTATTGGATAGGAGAAATATATGAATATTTAGAATTAGATTATTAAAATTGATATATTTTGTTCGGTTTTTTTGTATGTATATATATATCTGCAACCTTTTTTAACAAGCTTTCTTGTTCAGCCTTTTCCTTTTCCCTATAAATGTACTAATTTTCTGATGCTTTTATCTCAGTGGTTTCAAGAAAGACACAAGAAAGCTTTGTATGAAGCTCTTGAGAAAGTTAAAGGCGGTAATTTTTCTCAAATTTTCTCCTAGTTAATTAGTATTCATGTTAAGAATGTATATGAATTCTAAGTGATCAATTATTCTGCAGAGCTTATGGTTTTGGGATTCATATCTTTGCTCCTTACATTCAGTCAGAACTTCGTTGCCCAAATTTGCATTAGTGAAAAATATGCAAGTACCATGTTACCTTGTCCCAGAAAAGGCAGTATTGATGCCAAGCATCATGGACCTGAACATGCAGAGGAAGAACATCATCGCAGGTTTCTATGGTATGAGCGCAGATTTTTAGGTGGTGGCGTCGTGACAGGTTGCAGACTGGTAATTAAGTGTATCTTGCTAAGATGTGATGATTAAAAACTTTGAATCTGTAGCATGGAAGAAGTTGAATGACAGTAAAAAAAAGTTTTCAACTTGTTAATAACAATTCAAATATTATCAAACATTATTGAAATTTTATCATATGAAATTTCTGAAAAATTATATAAAAAAGTTATAATTAATAAGATGACTTATAATGTAATTCCTGATGATTGTCGAATTTGGTTATTTTAGGGGTATGTGCCGCTTATATCTGTGAAAGGATTGCACCAGTTGCATATCTTCATATTCTTTTTAGCATGTTTTCATGTGATCTACAGTTGCATAACAATGATGCTCGGAAGATTAAAGTTAGTTTATGTTCCATTTTAATTTTGTCATTTGACTCATTACAAATAGAGTAGCTGCAGAAATGCAAGAATTACGAGTCTCTTTTGTGCAGATTCGTGGATGGAAGGATTGGGAACGTCAAAGTCTAAAGGATCACGACGCCATGAATGGTATTTACTGTATGCTAGTACTTATTTATCCATGCATTTTTAATGTTTAGTGCTATTCAAGTGTGGTTCATTTTTTTGTGCTAAATTGTACTGCAGATCTAACAAGATTCAGGCTTACTCACGAGACATCTTTTGTACGAGACCACACAAGTTTCTGGACAAAAACGCCAGCCCTCTTTTACATTGTAAGGAACTTGTCTTGGACACTTTTCATTTTATTTTCTATCATGTCCTAGTGTAGAAATTTTGATGGAAAATATGTAATCCTTTGCTGCAGGTATGCTTCTTTCGACAATTCTTTAGATCTGTTAACAAAGCTGACTACTTGACCATGCGACACGGATTTGTTTCTGTGAGTTTCAACAAGTGTAAACTACATTATATTTTGAACTAAAATAATTACTATTCATAAATAAACTGAATTATTCTTAAAAGCTCCATTTAGCACCTGGAAGCAAGTTTGATTTCCAAAAATACATCAAAAGATCATTAGAAGATGACTTCAAGGTAGTCGTTGGAATCAGGTAAAATAATAAAATCTCAGTATTTTTTAGAAACCAGTAAGTGGCAAATATTATTCAATTGGTCGAATTCAGGTATAATTATTGTTACTATTTGGCAGTCCACTACTTTGGGCTTCTGTGGTGCTGTTTTTGCTTTTCAATGTTCATGGTTAGTCCTTCTGGCAGTTTTCAAGTTTGCATTCAAATTTAAGCAGGATATGATGATGATGATGATGTGAATTGCTTGTGTTTTTCAGGATGGTGGGCTATGTACTGGGTTTCTGTGATGCCCATATTTGTAAGAAATTTTCCAAAATAAATTCATTATTAATGTTGCTTAATATTTTACAAGATGAAAGATTAACCGTTAGTTTTGGTTCAAAGGTAATCTTAGCAGGAACAAAGCTTCAAGCAATTATAATACAAATGGCACTTGAAATTCAAGAAAGACATGCCGTTGTCCAAGGAATACCACTTGTGCAAGTCTCTGATAGGCATTTTTGGTTTAGTTGGCCTCAGCTAGTTCTTTATCTCATCCATTTTGTCTTGTTTCAGGTACATATGAATTAAATGCCCATTCTCCCATCTCTTTTTAAGAACATAAGCTTCCATTGGAGACCCTAGACTGTTTCATTTTCATTTATGCTATGATTTCTAGTATCTTCTGACAAGCTCTTTGTATGTCTTATATCTCCAGAATGCATTTGAGCTAACACATTTCTTCTGGATATGGGTAATGGTCTATCATTCTCTTTCCCTCTTATTTTCTTATTTTTTAGCGTTCTTGAATGAAGTCTCATTGTTCTTTCTCATGCTGCAGTATGAGTTCGGATTGAAATCATGTTTTCATGTGAATATAGCTCTTATATATTTAAGAGTTGCCCTCGGGTAAGTCATATTTCTGAGAAATTTTGAAGCATTTCTAAAGATACTTTTGTGGGTATCAAGCACCTCCAAGGAAGAACCTACCTTTAATGAAGCATCCCTGAAATCAGAATTTGCCAAAGAATAATTGTGGAAGTTTTGACTAAAATCATAAACATAGACTTTATACTGGTTAATTATGAATTAAATGAAACTTTATAATATCACAAGGCAGGAGCCCAAATTCTCTGCAGCTACATTACACTTCCACTATATGCCCTTGTTACTCAGGTATGAAATTTTCCGGATTCTATGTCATAAAAGTCAAAGGAAATACATGAATTTGAGTTTTTTTTTTCTATTTTATTCTGCTTTTGAAAATTTTAGATAGGATCGACAATGAAGCGATCAATCTTTGATGAACAAACTTCAAAGGAATTAAAGCAATGGCATAAAAATGCTGTGAAGAAAAAAACTGAGGGGAAACCTGAGCACCCTCCAACTAGGACATTAGGTGGAAGTCCCAGAGACTCTCCGGTGCATTCCCCAGTACATGTAAGAGCTCACCTTATAGATCATGAATTGGCTGATGTTGAAGCAGACACAAGAAGCCCTCAGCAAACAGCAAACATCAAGGCTACTGTGGATCTTGATGGGGATCAACATCACCCTAATGACAAAGGAGGCTACTCTTATGGTAAACCTGATCTAATATAAGTTGATCATCATGTTTCATTACCAAATGCCAATGCAGTTTTGGTTGTTGGTATGATCTGGAAAATACAGGAGAAAATGTTAAAGTTCTAGGTTTTCTTTAAGAAAGGCATATTTAGTTAGTTTTAAATTAGTTTATGTTTCATAGTTTTGATGCAGCAAAAAGTTGACATTATTAACAGTCGCAGATTGACTTGCACTACTCCAAAAACTTAAAAAAAAAAAAAAAGTGTCGTGTTCTATAATCCTTAATCCTTAATGTAGGTACATTTTGTAGAATTATACACAATATACAATTTTAATTTTTCTTGTTATTCAAAATTTGTTTGGTTGAATTTCAATATTCTTTTGAAGTAGTTTTATGTGTATATATGATAATGTCAGAAGATTACTAAAGTATATAATTTTTTAGTTAAATTGTTTGAACTAATGAAATCCTGCCAGTTTGTTAATACAAGGATTTAAGTGATGTGCTCTGAAATTCCTAATTAACCCAAAAGCATTGCTATTTTTTTGGATTTTTTTTATGCAAATTTTTTTTTTTAAAAAAAGATCAAGGAGAATATATAAAATGGTAATTTTAGGATATAAGAATGGATAGGGATAATATGGGTTTTGCTGCATGTATTAAAAAAACTGTATGGGCATTTGGATACCAACCAAAAATCAATTAATAGTGATTAGAACAAGTTTGTTTTTCAATACCCACTTCAAGAGATGTGCAGTTTTGATCTCTTCACTGCCTTTTAGCCTCATTTCGCTCCCTCAATTGTCAAAGGCTAGAGAGAGACCCAACAAGAAGGCCATCCCTCTTGAAGACTATCTTACTAGCAGTTTGTTGTCCAAAACTCCCTTTTATTCTAATCTTTTGTGTAATTTTTTAATCCTAATTGATAAGCAATGGAGCAATCAAGATCTGTCTTTTCGATATATATATTTTTTTTTTAACTTTTCCAGTCCGTTTAGGGGAAGGAAATTCGGGAAATTTGCAGCTTGTTTGTTGCACTTGTAGGTAGTAGGTACTTTTGTGTGTTAAAAGAATTACTTTCTTGATGCTTACAGTCCGTGAAATTTCAAATTCTTGAATGCTAACATTTTCAAACGACTGGGGATTTTTGGCTCTGTAGTTGCTGCAAATTTTGCTATTACTTCGAAAATTTCCCCCTTTGAAAAGATTAAGAATTGAAATTTTAGTAGCATGAGTCGTAGTATAGTAACTTAGCTAAATAGATAGAGGATAATCTGTTTAGAGTAGCATAAGCCTCAATGCACTGCAGTTGCAGGTTCCCCAGGATCTAACTTATCAGTCCTAGCATGTATTGTAAGAAGTTGGCCTGGCTCTCTCTTAAAATTGCACAAGGGAACATTACTCTTAATATTAGCATGAAAATTAAGATCAGCTGCATGAGAATTGAGAAGTGCTAGTCATTTCAACTATATACTCGCCGGCTAATGAAGTTTTGGTGGCCACTGATGTTGTGCTCTTGAAATTAACTTTTCTTTTTGCTTTGTTTCAATTGAATGCGCAGCTAATAGATTGAAATATTATAATGTCGTCGAGGGAAAGGGTCTAATAGCAGAGAAAGGATCCACAGTTCAGGTTCATTTCAGTCCTAACTGAACTTAAATCTTGTTCTCTCTCTCTCTACCATTTAAACTAAAATCTTTTAGTGCCTTTTCCGTTGCAGGTGCATTTTGACTGCATGTATAGGGGTATAACAGCTGTGTCTAGTCGAGAATCTAAGCTTTTGGCTGGAAATTGCATTATTGCACAGGTCACTATATGCTTTTCACATAAAAATGCTTACATTTCTGGGTGTGCTCTGCCATTGCTAAAGACAAGGGCTAAATTTTGTTGTCAATTGTCCAAATGCTTCTTTGACTACAAATTTTGTTTAATCAAATTCAAATCACATAGCATAGCATCTCTACCACACAATAGCATTAACCTTTAACTAAATAGATTGCCGATGCTCACTCTCTGATGCTTTACTTAGCCATATGAGTTCAAAGTTGGAGCACCTCCAGGCAAAGAACGGAAGTGAGATTTTATAGATAACCCAAATGGTCTGTTTTCGGCATAGGCTGCCCCAAAACCATCAGCTGCTATGTACAGAAGCGATGAAAGTAGGAGGAAAGGTAACAGAATCCACTTCATTTTTTAGATTATATGCTCAATTAACAGGCAGCCTTTTGTTTAGGTTATTGATTTCTTTAATCACCTTAAAGAACTCTGTCTTTAGTCATGCAGCCTTTTGTTTAGGTTATTGATTTCTTTAATCACCTTAAAGAACTCTGTCTTTAGTCATTCTCAGCTTTTCATCTTACTAGCTTTTCTGCCTTCATTTGCTTTTCTCTTTCCAGACTGTGATTGTTCCTCCTGAGTCCGGCTATGGCCAAAAGGGAATGAATGAAATCCCAGTAAAATCCTATTCCTAATCCATCTTATGCTAATATAGTTGCCCAAATTACTACTATTTGATACAAAATGGTCAAGTTATTTCATCTCTGATGCAGTCAGGAGCCACATTCGAGCTGAATATTGAGCTTCTGGAAGTAACGCCACCCGAAGAAAAGTGAGCTCAATTTTGATTGCAAGAAGAATCTCTCATGGTAAATGAAAATTTTGCTTCTCACAGCTATTACATGGTTTAGCTCAAGAATAATTTTTGAGAAATTTAATTTACATTGATTATTTCAAAATGAATATATTTTACTAAACATTCCCTAAATTAATTTATTTGTAATGACATCATTTTCACAACTAATAAATCAGGTTATTCAGCGTGTTAATATCTGTCGTTTACGTTATTCATTTTCCACAATTGATCAAACGACAGATATTAATTGTTTTCTTGACGCTGTTGTTTTGTGGAATATATGCAAGGATGGTAACGTAATGGGGATTTTCCGTAGAGATTTGAACGGGGATTCTTCAATTTTTTCTCTCCATGGGGTGGGGACGATAATATTTTTTACCCGCGGAAATAAGAGTGTATTCTCTATTTGCAGGGATCCCAGTCTCCGTCTATTATATTTACTTAATTATCTTTATTTTAAAAATATATTACTTAATTACTCTTATATATATATATATATATATATATATATATATATATATATATATATACCTCTTATTTTATGTTCAAAAATAATAATTATTCTTTTCAATACATTTAAATTATTTATTTAAACTTACATTTAATTCATTATTGAATTTTTGAAATTTTTGAATGTTGAGTTATTTTTGAAATTATTAGAATTTCTTAAAAGTCTTTACAATTATTGAATTAAAATTTTTAAGTACTCTCATATTTTCAATGTATATTGAATCTTTAATATTTTATTAAATAATATTACAAAATATTTTTTTATGTATATTGAATCTTTAAAATTTTATAAAATAATATTATAAAATATTTTTAATGTATTATCATATTTACATTTTAATTATATTTTGTTGATATTTTATATATTTAAATTTATTAATTTTTTTAAATAAATTTATTTTTATTTTCGATTATTATTTATAAATTTTATAAATATAGATAAATTTAATAATATAAAATTTAAGTGGATTAAATTGTCTCCATTGGAATGAGAACAAAATTTCCCACTAAAATAATAGTGGGAATGAAAATGGAGATGGTTTCCTATGTCCCATTACCATCCCTAAATACATGGAGACTGATCGATTGGACCAAGTACAATTTTATGTTCCGACGTCCTATTCAAAGCCCATATCTACCAATGACCCTTCCAACCTCAAGGCAAGACCGCCATCAGTGAGTGAATTCTTATCATCGGCGTTGAACAGGAAAATTTTGCGCGGAAGGGTACGAGCAATAGAATATTGTCGGCGTTGAAGGGGATAATCATGGGCTGAAAGAGTACAGCCAAGCCAAGATCACAAAGAAGAGCTAAGAAAAACCCGTTCAAGCAAAACTGAGTTTTCACCACGTGCAGTTTTGCATCAGCTCATCTTTGGCCCTAACCTCTAGTCTCTACTCTAATCTAAACTTCAAAATCCCCATCCATCAAAATCATGTAAAAGTTGTCTTGCAAAATATAATCATAGAAAATTGCAGTTAGCTCCTAAAATTTTAACTTCTATGACAACCAAAAAAATGCTTATCAAGAAACTCGGCTGCTCCACCCATTTTATTTATATCTCATTGATATACTCCAAAAGATCTTCAACCTCCTGCCTCAAAGCTACAACTTTCTGCTGCTGTGGAGCAATCCTGTTAATCTCCCGTCCCCCAAGTTTCTTCTCATAGCAGTCCACTACTGTTGAGTGCTTCGCCATCAACCTCTCTCCCAATTCTCTCTCCTTTGCCACTAGCTCCTCCACCTGTATAAAAAAGACATTACAGATCAGTCAACAGGAAGATGGGTGCACAAAAACATACATCATTGTAAGAGAAAAAGGTCAGTGGCATAAAATTAGCTTTGATGTGCAGCATGCGCAATTCTTTCAAGTAACAAGTTATCAGCTGCGCTAATTCGGTCAACTATTACATCTATATAAATTCCAAACATCAAAGTTTTATCATCAGCAATAATCTCCAATGAGTGAATCAGTCAATGAACCTTGGGTAATATAGGAGCAGCTGCAGGAGAAGACTGCAAGAATGCTACTAAGGACTTCAACTCTTTTGAATGCTCTTTCAACACACCATCTGCTGTCTTCCGAGCAGTTTTACAAGCTTGGACATCTCCTACCCTAGACAGATCACGTAATGACGCTTCTAGCTTCTCATGTGTTGCTAAACATTGGTTAATGATACTCTCAACCTGTTGAATTGTTGCTCGCACCTGAAATTGTACATTATATATATATATACACATAAATATTACGTTTTCTTATAAGTGAGTAAAGAAGAAATACTGATCTCCGAATGCATAATATGAAATCATCTAACTCACATCATCCCACTGCAGTTTTGCCAAATAAGAAGCAGAAGACTTGGAGATTGACAAGTCAACATGAACATACACAGTGCAAGCAACAAAAAGGAGGAAAAATCCAAAAATCAACATAAATGGCTCTCTAAGCATTGAAAGTTTGTTGAACCTGTAATAGACCTGCAATATCAGGAAAGGAAATTTTCTAGTATTTGTACCAATGTAAACTACCAGGTAGATTGAATGAAACTCGAGAAAGAAAGAAGCTCTTTTCTTTCCTTTCAAATTTTTTTGAGATATGTGGAAAGATATTTATCCAATTAACTATATATCAATGCAGTTCATTCAAATTCAAAGAGGCAAAAGGAGTAGTACCTGGAAATATTGATTATGCTCTGGCACAACATTGGCCTTTTCCAGCACAACCACTGGCCTACCAACAACGTCCAAGTGCGAAAATTTGGTCTGCAGTAAACCAGTCACAATTAAATATACCCTACAAAATTTCAAATTACAAAAGAAGGAAGCCATGATTAAAAATGAAATGGTTTAATGAATACGAGTGGGGGAATGACAAGACTTCATAGCCCTGTGATACCTCTTGTTTCTGCTTTACAGGAAATGGAGTAGAAACAGATAAATCTCTGGACCCCTCGGGTAAAACAACCTGCAATCAAAATACTGAGTCAAAACTGACATGAAAAACAAATCACAAGACTGCTACGTAAAAACATAAGCATATAAATATAACCTAAAACCAGATGATCACTGCATAACAAACCTTAACAATGAGATTATCAGTGACTAGCTCATTCATGGGGGAAGCAAAAGAGATGTTCAGGAAATGCTTTCCCTCTGACTCGAACAAAAAGTCCTGAAGTAGCAAATTATATCCAATAGTGAAAGCCGTTCTCCAACCTCCAAACATTGGATATCTAGGTTCAATCAACAGCTCTGTCTGCAATCACAGAGGTAACTAAATCAGGACCAGCAATACAAAAGATCTATCTAATTCAAGATACCCACCTTTTTAGAATCAGCAAACAAATGAGATGTGGATATATTCCCAATTTCATCCCTATAATAAATGGAATGAGCTCTTGGAGGCAATTTTGCAACTAGATGTCTTATGGCTGATGCACCCCGCATACTGGGTCTGGCTTGGTAATCAAGCCTACCAAATTTAAAGAAAAAAATCAGAATCAAACACTTCGAAATAAGCAACACAATATACACCCATGAAGAACAATAACTAACCTGGAAAATTCACCCTTGCTTTTAGCACCTTCATGGACAATACTGTAATGTTCTGTGACCTGTACACTGCCCCAATGAGAAACTTCTATTTCTCGCACTAACTCCTGAGCAACTGCAAATGGTTGATTGGCTTCAAAATGTACAACTATGGGTGAGTATGAGAAAGGTGGAAGATTTTCATATGGACCATATTTGATCTCTGAGCCATGCATCTTTGTATTCTCGAGCTTTGTATATGATTCTATTCTAGCATCAGGAAGTTTAACACTGACTGACTGAAACTTTATTGCATAAGGAGAGAGATAGTATGCACTCTCCTGGAACATTACCAACTGAATATCGGCCTGAGAAATTTTCTCAGGAAATGGTTTCAATGCATGTGTAAATACTGCCAAGACATCCAAAGTCAATGTATCCCCTTCACCCAGTGCCTTGGGCAATGATACAGAATAAAAATTAAATGCAGGAGGCATTCCTTTTGGATTGGCAACTTCAATAGGGAGACTAACACCTGATTTTTTCATTTTGCCTTTTCCTTCATTAGTTGTTGCCGTCAAATATGCCAAATGTTTTCCCTGAAGCTCAGGAAAGGCCAGCAAAAACTCTGAAATTGAACCAGGACCAGCATTTTCCACCTAAAAGATAAAATCTGGTCAGACAACTAAATGTGCTAGTATAGTTTTGAATTGACAGAATTTCACACCCATAGAAAAGACCCCATTTTTCAGACAGAAAACAACAAAATGAACGAAATAACTAAAAGCAAAGGTATTAAAACATAGTCCTCCACGAACTTAAGAGTTGCTAGGAAATATCACACACAGACAAAGGGGAAATCATTTAAGCACCTTTAAGGTTGAAGCAATGCGTACAATCTGTGAAGTCAAATCAATCTGCAACATAATATTAAGATTAGGGTTAGAATCAAGAATCAAAGACAACAATAAGAAATCACAGAAATTAACAATAATATGCTTTTATCAAGAGTAGGACAGGTCACAGTAATGCATGTTTACGATAAAAGTTAAAAAATTTAATTATGAAACATTGACATAAGAAAATTTAAAAAATAGAAAATAAACTCATGAGGATTATTGAGGCGAGATACATTAAATAATTGAATTCATTCATTCTCTCAGTTTCTCAAATCACACATAGATTAAGAAAATAAAAATAAAGCCAACAAGATCTCATTATGCCCAAAGCATTTTAAGCTCAAACTGATAAAAGGACGTCACTTTCGGCAGTAAATGAAGAGCAAAATAGTTTACCAAAGATAGATAAAGGGACATCACTTATGGCAGTAATTGCAGTGAGATCAATTGAGAGAAATGAACTTACACGTCGATCGACCTTAGAGATAATCAGATCGGAGAATACAGGCGTTGAAATTACTGCCACTGTTAATACGAGTAGATTAAACCTAAACCAAAACCCCATTCTCTCGTCCTATGTCGCCTGGTGGTCTCTCGCTTCACAGTATCCAATTTTGTCAGTCTACCTGTAGGACACAATGGCTTATTATGGGCTGGGCTTATAGTCCAACCAATATAAATGTTTCTGGCCTAATAAGACGAAACGTGGCGTCAGCGGAAGGCACGTGACCTGTTAGCCGTAGAGCGAAGATAACGGAACGAAGAGCGTATGCAGCCTCAGCCACCACAACCATCGTGGAGCCGCCATTGATAGGGTTTTTGTAATTGAGAGATTAGGCGTATACGAAACGAATGGAGACATCTTTGATTTTGAGATATGAAGGAGACTCCAAAGCCCTGAGAATTCATGCCAAGCAGAAATTCCCTCTTGATTCTAAAATCCACGTGCAAGTGACTTTCATCTCTCGCAACTCTTCTTCTTCTTCTTCTTCTTTTTATGTATGCTGATTGACCTACACATTATTTATAACATGTTTGATTATGAGCTTTAACATTTAATTAACTTCAGTTATATGTTAAAATTGCTCGAATCTGTTCAAAGCCTAAGAATTTTTTGTTGTAGAAGGCTGATTTATAGTATCTTTGACCTTGCAAAGTGGTTCGCTTCTGTCAAATTTGGAAATTCTTGATTGCGTTAACTTGTTAGGTTCATGGAGAGATAGATACAAGAATTAGAGCACCGAACTATGTTAGTGCAATGATAAGACGCTTCTACCCAGATGTATGTTCTTCTCTTTCCCTTTATTTACTCGGTTACTATTATTATGAGAAGACTCATATCCTAGTGTAAATTCTCTTCTAAAGTATATATTTATTTATGGATGATAGTTAAAGGCCAGCCTTGGCGTGGGATTGCATTATGATAAACATAAGAAGCTCACATACAGATTACGTGGAAAGAAAGCCTTTCCTGTGACCAGTAATGTTTTGCTAAGCTTCAATATTAAGGGATGGAGCACTATAGATAAAGAATTTAAAGAGGTTGGTGTTTTCTGAGTCATGAGGAAATTTTTGTTCTTGGAAATGTAGTGGGCATACGAGGGTCGTTGCAGTGCTCCTATCGTTTTGGCCTAACTGCTATGTCTTGATTGTCTTTTAATTTAAATGTTATTACATCTATATGCATTAGTCTTGACGATATAATGACAATTGAAATAAAAACTTATAACCTAATCTATATTTCTAGCTTCCATATGCAACTAATATCCTTCTGGTATGTTGACAGAGGAAGTGAAAAGGAGCTGCAGAATTTTCTTATGTCATATTTAATTTTCAGAAAGACTAAGATGTTAAGTTCAAAGTTGGATACGAAGTGACTGACAAGGTATAATTCCTTGTATGGATGATGCTTAGACATCTTGAAATGTGCATAATGTACGTCTTGCTATAGTTTGTTAGAATTCTTCATCATCTTATTCTCCCATAGCAAATTGCTTTCAACAATATTGTTATTGTGTATTTCATGATTCTTTCTATTGATTCTTGCTTGGCATTTGTCTGGACTAAAATACTGTGTATTTAATGATTCTTTCTATAGATCAAGGTAGTAGGTCTTCACTAAAATACTGTCTGCTCATATTTTAGGCTGGACTATAGGAAGTTGTCTATGTATTATGGATAGTTGAATACAATTCCAGTAAATTATGATGATTATGGAAGTCGCCTACTACCTTGATCTATCCAAAATTTGTGCAATTTTTTTATCACTGTGAAACTGAAAGATCACTCCAGTCATTGTGAGAGCCCGAGGAGAAACAACTTTGTGCTTGGCTCTGTTCTTTGTTTTGGTTACCGTCGCTAGAGAATGTGAAACAAAGTCCTCAATTTTATTTGTTTCCTTTTACTTACATTCAATGAAGAATGTTCTTGTTGTGAACATCTTCTTTTGGGTCTGATCACTTTTTACCATATGTTAATGCAACTTCTTACCATATTATTTCATTGGCCAAGGTTTCACATTGTGGCTTGCAGGCATGATATGTGAGGTGTACATTGACTTTATGGATCTAACAAAGAGTTCTGAAGAAAACATTCCTGCTGGGGTGAAATAGCGTTTCTCCCAAGTCATCAAAGGACCTAATGACAAATTAATTAATGCTTCTTGTGTTAAACAAACTATACTAGACAACTGTGATTTCCTCTTCAAAATTAATGGTCCAAGTTTATTTTCAAAATAAAACTAACCATTTACTGAAATTTTAAATTGCTTTTATGCAAAAATGATCAAGTTGTTCAAAAGTCTACGAAATCAAGATAAAGGATGATCAAGATATATCTCGTTTTAATTATACTTTAATTACACAAGAGTCGTGCTTAAACATTAGAGGGAAGTTTGTTTAAAGATAATAAGGTGGAGCAAAAACATATTAATATTTGATGAGGAATAAATATGAAAATTTAAGGTTGAAGTTTTTGCTTCTCAAATCTAATTATGATGATGGAGACTATGGAATTGAATTGAGAAAATAAAGGTGAAAAGATGTCATAACTTGAGGATAGCACCTTAAGACTCAAACAGATATAGAATTCACATAAGTCATATTTGATATCGATATTTTTAAAGATCAAGTCTCACAAAGACGCTTTAATTCAAATACGAGCAATTTATTGGACTCTTTCTTAATAAAGAGTTTTAATGAACCTTAATCCTAAAGAAGAGTGACTTGTATCATAGTAGGAAAGTGATATAAAATGTCAAATATATTATTTATGTAGTACACAAGTATATACATAATATCAGAAAATATTAACACAAAACAGATAGTTTATCCCATCAATTCAAATATATTTACTTTCTACGTTAAAAATCATCACTTATCTCTATATTCTTATCTGACGGTCTAGTTGAATCACAATAAAAGAAAATTTATTGATTCATATAAGTAAGCTTTCATTCTATCCTCCATCATTAAAAATCATCACTTAACTCTCTATTCTTATTCTACCTAGTTATGTCATAATAATAAAAAAAAAAAATTATTTATTTATGTAAGTAAGTTTTCTTTCATGAAAAAATATACTCTCAAAGTTAATATTTTTTTTTTAATTTAAAAATTCAGTCACTAATTTAAATAATTTTGTATTCATCTTATAAATTAAAAAGCTATTTCAAACCCAAATTTAAATAATCCATCTTTAAAAAATTTTGAATCACATTCGGGTCATCAATTTTATTAGTTGAATTTAGAATAATAAATTAAAGATTGAGAAGAGAAGCCTTTGTAGCAACATTCACATGGCCCACGCCACGTGGTAGTTGGCGAGTGTCTCTCATAGAAGTCACAACACAAGCACAAGTATGTCCTTTGAGAGTAGTATCTTGATGCTGAATTGATATTAATTGCTCGCAACTCGCAAGAAGTGAGCCTCCCGATTTTCACGCCATGTTTGACACGTGGTAAAGTTACTGGTTCGATTTCAGTTTTTGTAATTGTTGGTGACCATGACCACGAGCCTTGGTATGGTTAGCCCAACAAAACCCTTTTTCCGTCACAATCTTTAGAATGTTTGCTCCTATTGGAACCTTCTCTTTTTAGGAACATCACTTTTTTTAATTTTATTCACTTTTTACTTCTATTGGCTGCTCAGAAATCTTTATAAAATCTTTTTTAATTCATTATATTATTGAATTTTAGGTTTCAATTCGATTAACAAATTTTGGCACCCATTAGTTTCTACTTTATGTATTTGTTATGGAATCTCTTTTATAAGCATCTGGTTATTATGAGATCAATGATCATAATAAAACCAAAAATAATTAATAACAATGTTTCAAACATCTTTTGTATCAGTCAAGCAAATCACTATGGCTTTATTATATATTGGCTACTAAAATTATACTTCACCAATATTGCCTCCAGCATATTCATTCAAGAGAATTTCAATCAACACTCAGATTTTCTTTTTCTTTTTTCTTTGTACCTCTCTACCAATTCTTCCAAAAAAAGAAAAATCCTTGACTGAGAATTTTGTATTAAAAATATATAATACAAATGGAACCATTTTAATTAAAATTATAAAATATTGATATTATATAATATATATATATATACTTTTTATATGTAAGCAATGCTCAATGAAAGTAAATTTGATTTAGCCAAGATTTATTAATAGAGGAATAATTATGATTAATTATATTTGATCATATGCTTTATAATTGCAATCCTAATATTATAATAGAAGACTAATCCTAATTTTTTTGAAGGGAAGAATTTGGTAAATAAAATATTTTTTTAATATATTAAAAATTAAAGTATTTGAGTGAATGTAAATAGTGGTAATTATAAACGAAATAGATGTAATAGCTGAAATTTTTTACATAAAAAATTTTAAAATAAAATCCTTTCTAATTTTTTTAAAAAATAAGTGACAAAAAAATATTAATTACACTAATAAATAAATTAAGAAATAAAAAATATTAATGAAATAAGTAATTAATTTTTAACATTATAAGTTGTGTTAGAGTGATTTAATAGTAAAATTAATAAAATTTAAATATATAAAACTTAAATAAAAGATTACATTTAGAAAGTTATATTAACTGAAAATTATTAACATTGTTTAAAATACAGATATATATATTTTTATATATAATTATTTAAATATGAACTAAAATAAATTATTTGCTATTATTTTTATATTAAATTTACTATCTAAGATATTAATATTGACACATTACTTTGCTTAAAATTTTAAATATTAATATGCTAATAATTTTAATTATTAATATAATAAATTATTAATATGTAAAAATAAAAAATAAAAATAATTTATTATATTAATAATTTAACCAATCAATTATTAAAAGATATTGAAATAATATATATATCTCGTATTAATAAGTATATGAATTATTTATATTAAGAATTCTCTAATTATTGTAGATGAATTCATGTTTTCTGACCAGCAACCGGCTGCCTGGCTGTTGTACCGGTACCTATGGGTATCATAGAGCAAGCCGGGATTTTGTGTGTGCACTTTTTCAAGCAACAAATTCAAGATAAAAAAATAAAAAGGTTAACTTTTTTCACACCACGTCAACTCCCCGAGTAAAAGATAATTAATTTAACTATTTACAATAATTTAAATAATTCAGTTTTTTTAGATAAAATATTTTTTTAAGAAAATAGTTCTCATACCTTCTTTTTTTTTTTTTTTTTTTTTTTTTATACTGAGTGTTTATTTTGAAAATATTATATATATATATTTTTTTTAAATTTAAAATAACGTTTTAAATTAATTACTTAAATATTAAAAAAAAATATTTAATATTTTTAAAATTTTAAGATTGAGTTTCATAATTATTTTTAGTAAATTTAAATATTTCATCATAATTTAGGCTTATGAGAGTGAATTTTTTTTTTTTAGAAAATTATTATTTTAAATATAATTGAGAAAAAGTAATTTTGTTAATTTTTTTTTTTCTTAGGTGGCGTGAAGGCACTAAACTACTTCCAAAAATTCTGTCATCAGATGACACAAAGTATAATATAGCAATTAATTTAATTACAGTTGAGAGGTCAATATGCTTCTCTTTTGCCCAACAAATATTTAACTTTTGTTTAATTTATGACAACATGCCAATGAAATTAAGTATAATATAGCAATTAATTTAATTACAGTTGAGAGGTCAATATGCTCCTCATTTGCCCAACAAATATTTAACTTTTGTTTAATTTATGACAACATGCCAATGAAATTTTGGTTTACCTACCAACAATTTTTTTAAAGATTACAGATTTTAGGGCATGTTTATTATGAGAAAATTTAGATGAGATAATGTATGAAATTTTTAAATTTTGCTCAAATATAATGTTTGATATTCATAAGTGAGATTTAGATTCATTTTAATGAATTTTATTATTTTAAAACTACCTTCTAATTACATAAATTTAATTTATCATATCAAATAATAAAATTTATTAATTTCATTCATTTTATATTTCATGATTTATAATTTCATAAATTTTAAATATTTTCAATTCAAACAAAATCCAAGTGTATTTATAATTTTTTCAAAAAATATAACAAACTTTTCATTCATATATTAAAAGTAAAAGTAAAAAAATAATACATTTGTATAGATTAAAAAATATTAATAAAATAATTTAAGTTTTTAATATTTTATTGATAAGAATGTAAATAAACATTATTTTCAAGGGACATATATTAATTTAGAGAAAAGAATAAGTTGTATTATGGGAATGATAAAAATAAATAAAACATTATACTAAATTTTCATAATTATATAAAATTAAAGGCCAATATCTTCCTCTATTATAAAAACCACCCAAATCATCATGATTCTGATATTAAAAAAAGAAAGCGTTATACCCTTATACAACACACCAACAACAACCCCACCCCTCTTTATCTCTCTCTCTCTCTCTCTCAACATGAGTCGCCCTTTCAGGTTCCTTGGCGCCGTAAACTCGTCGGCGACCACCATCACCAACCCGGAATCGACGGAACAACCGGCTGCTTTGGACTCAGACTTCGTGGTGATACTGGCAGCACTTCTCTGCGCTCTAATTTGTGTTCTCGGACTTATCGTCGTTGCTCGCTGCGCCTGGCTTCGTCGGCTTTCATCCACGGCTAATTCCAGAGCTACTCCTCCACCTTTCCGTCCTTCAGCAGCAAACAAAGGTCTAAAAAAGAAGATCCTCCGCTCACTCCCTAAGCAGACGTTTTCTGCTGATTCCACTCCCAAATTCTCCGATTGCGCCATTTGTCTGACAGAATTTACAATCGGAGATGAAATCCGAGTTTTGCCTCAGTGCGGTCACGGATTCCACGTGAATTGTATCGACACGTGGCTAGGGTCTCACTCGTCCTGTCCATCGTGCCGTCAAATTCTGGTGGTGACTAGATGTCAGAAGTGTGGCGGTTTGCCTTCGACTTCCAGCAGCGGAGCTGAAACCGACGCTAGATTGAAGGAGCGGGAAGATGATGCTAATTATAATAGGTTCTTGCCCTAGCTTTTATCAACCTTTTTTTTTTTTTTTTTTTTTTGTGTATATCCAGATATCTATGGCCTTTTTCTTTCACAACTGTAATATTTGGAATTTAAATTTAATTTACAGCAGCAATTAGTAATAGAAAAAGGAAGATTGGAGTTTGAAATTTGTAAATTTTCTGGGTAATTTGATTGCTTGTGTATTATGTATGTACTAATGTTGTATAAATATCAGTAATCTAGCAAGTAAAACAAAATAATTCCTCAAACAGAGTATTAATTTTTCAATTTTTCTCACCCAATTTTTATGCTATGGCTAGGTGGCGAAGTTGAGGTTGAATAGAGAATTGTGGGGTGTAATTTTACTTCCAATGATTACCACAAGAGAATGAATTGTGAGAATGGTGGGCAATTTCTCTTCTTTTGGAACGGATGGATTGAAAATTACTAGTGATAGTAATACTATTTTTGTTCCATTTGGTGGCCTATCTTCCTCGACTTTCTTTTAAAATTGTTGATTGTTGTATTCTCTGAAACAATGCATACAGTTATAGTGGCCATGGAAAGAATAAATTGAGGTTTGAGAGTGGGCCAATAGAATCAAGAATAACAAAAGATATGGGACCGTAAGCTTGGGTTGACAGGAGATGGTTCAATCTACGATCAGTAGCAGGCTCAGTTGTCGCGTGTTAGAGCAGCCACTACTTTAATTCTATCCTCGACAAATGCTTTCGTATATAGACTGCCTTTCTCTAGTGCTCTAGTGGAAATGCAGTGGTGGCAACAGCAATTACTTGGCCATTTTTCATTTTTAATGTTTATCATTCAATTACGACTTTCATACTTGCCCATAACTTAAAAAATAAAAAGGATAAAAATAGTTATGCATCCTGTTCAAGAATTAAATCTTTACCGTTAAAGTGGTTTGACTTTGGTTGTGAGAAGTTATCAAAGTGAATCATGAAATTCTATATTCCATAACAATTTAATTTATGATAATAACTCAATTTCATATATAAACTATTTTTAGGTTTAAATGAATTATGGTGTTATGTAATAGTGTCTAAGCAGCTAATTAGATAAAATCCACTAAATTGTGTCGGTACACGCCAACCGCTGAATGCAATTAGTGCAGGTATTAAACAAAGGTCATAATAATACTTGGAATTCATTCATGATTTAAAATCATGATAAACAAAAAAAATGTTATTAATATATTTTTGTCAACAAGGTAGAAGTAATCTATCTTATTGGAACATCAAAGATAAGTGTATAAAGCAAGTAATGCCAAAAATAATTTTATAATTGTAAATAAACTTGTTACTACTAATTCAAGTCGGTGATCCCACTATCAACATTTTTCTAAAAAAAATTGATTAACATGGTCTCTAAGATATCATTAAATATTTTGCTAAATGTTGAAGAAAGGATCTCCATTTTCAAACCAAGTAGTAATTAACTGCCGTCTTCTTTCTTGTCTTGACCTAACAAAAGGTTGGATTAGACTACGTTAATAGCTATTATGTATAAAAAATAGTACTACTATAATTTATTATTATTTCTTTATTAAAAAGACATCTATTCCATTTTCTTTGGAATCGTTAAATTAAATAAGTTTTGCATGACCCATTAAAGCACTGGAGTAAGTGGATACAAAACTCATTTTCATTGGAATTGATTCTTTGATAAAAAAATATTGTCTCCCAACTTGAAATATAAAGCACAAACATGCACCCATATAGGCCATAGCCCAAATGCAGTGTGTGCATAGTTTAAATCCGATAAAGAATTTACCTTTCTTTATTGGGTTTCCTAACCCTAATCACAAGTGATACGGCTGGAAAATTTTAATCATATGGTGTAATTGTTAAGGTTTTTAAGTACACAATTGTATTCGTGATTGTTTAAAATATTATATTTAAAATTTTTAATTTGAAATATTAAGTATATTATCTCCAATTAGTATACATATAAATATTTATTAAAATTTATTAATTAATGAACTCTTATTTCATAAAGACTTATTATAAAAGTTTATTATTTATAAAAATTATATTAAAATATATTTAAAATTATATTAAATATATCCAATAATAATGTCATTTTAAGCAAAGTTTAGGCCATTAATGCAAGTGATATAACTAGGATGGGTGTGGGTGGAAGACAACCATTTAAAATAGCTCATCTTATTCTTTCTTTCTTTCAACCCTTTCTACTCAAAGTCAAGGCACTGGTCGGTGGGTTGAGTACGTGCTAAAAACACATCAACACTTGTTATGTAGGCTTTTTATTATTTAAAAAAAAATTATAAAATTTCTTAAAAATTATAATATTATAATATTTTTTATAACGAATCCAATGACATATTTTTGATACAAAACAAAAATCAAATAGATTCAAAAAATACAATATAAGTTTATTAAATTTAAACCGTTAAAATCTACTGATTTAAATTTAACATACTTCTAATATATGTTTTTATATCCATTTGATTTTTGTTTTGTACAAAAAATATATCATTGGATTCGTTATAAAAAATACTATAGTATTATAATTTTTAAGAAATTTTACAAAATTTTTTTAGACACTAAAAACCCTACAAATCCTGGTCAGTGGACCAACCTGTAATTTATTTCCACTGTCTAAAATAATAATGGTCTACTTAATTTGTATTTGCATTTTTCATTAATTAATAATTAGTAATTAAAATAATATATGGGTTAATGTATTTTTTACATTTGAAGTACTTATATACATAATACAATATTTCGATTGGGAAATAGAAATATAAAATCTACATTAATTTTAATTATTCAATCCAATCTAATACTTTAAAGATGACGTTAATTAATTATCACATTTTTAATGTGGAAATTAAATTAACCAAAATATGAGAATAACTTATGAAATTCATTTTTATAAGGGATAGCAATCTTTTTAGTTGTGATAATAATAAATCATAACAAGAAAGAGGATAAATTATATAACGAGTTAAATGTGATAATATTCTCCCTTGCAATTAATTGGAAATTATATTCTATAATTTTATATACATTGTGTAATAATACAATTATTAACAATACTAAACAATTTCTAAATTTCAAACTATTAAATATTACATGTAGCATTTTAATATATTCATTAATCGTTTGACCAAAAATTTTGTTGACATTTTTATATATCTAGATTAAAAATGTTTTAAAAAATAAAATAAATGTTCAGAGATTTATTATGTCTTGCGTAATAAAAAATAAAAAAACACTTGTAATTAGGGATTGCAACAGATCCGAGTTTGAGGTAAATTTTACAAAATTTAAACTTGATCCATTTAATAATAGAAATACTCGTTCCATTTCATGTCGGGTTGAGTATACTTGTTTATATATTTTTTATATTTTATATTTTTTCCTTAAAAATATACATATTTATTTATATATTTTTTTAAATATTCATATAATATAATTTATATTTCACATAAAAAATTATAAATTAAAAAAAATATAAAAATTATATATAAATAAAATATATATAATTAGATCAGATATTATCATTATTCGAATCGACACCGTATAAAATAAAAAATTCATCCAATTCCATTTACT
The DNA here is from genome assembly GCA_948193065.1 of Aleurites moluccanus. NCBI lineage: Eukaryota > Viridiplantae > Streptophyta > Magnoliopsida > Malpighiales > Euphorbiaceae > Aleurites > Aleurites moluccanus. The sequence goes on from CANXYC013176900.1 coordinate 32,472, forward strand.
AAACGTAATAAATATTACCCATCCCATTTAAATCGGAAATGATCGAATATCCACAACTCGAATCGATTATTAAAGAATCATATCAAAATTACCATCCTTAACCATTACAATATCAATTTCTACCCACTACAATGTCAATTTCTACCCACAATAACTTTTGAAATATGGTTATTGATGTGATTCATGCGAAACAGTCTTGTAGTAAACAGTTTTGAACTCTCATACAATGCATTATCATTTTCATCTATAGTGAAAAGAAAAAAGGAAAAAAAAAATTATAATTCTTAGAAACATTTAAATTTTTTATTTTATTTGAAAGCAAATTGAAGTATAATAAAATATAAAACAACGTAATTTGAACCCGACGTGAATCGAACACGCAACCTTCTGATCTGGAGTCAGACGCGCTACCATTGCGCCACGGATCCATTTATGAGAAGGAACGAGAAAAATTTAATTATTTTATAGTTTTTCCCTTGTATAGAAACTACACAGTAATCCTCTGCTCTGCCATTTTGTTTATTCTCAAAGTTTTATTTCCAGTAATTTATTCCTGTCCTGGCTCTGTAGCAGATCTTGTCAGACGTGGGCAGCTAAGATCTGATAGAAGAGGCATGTATGATTTCAATTCCTAATATCTTTGGCAAGTTCGAATTACTCGAGGACCCATGAATTAATGATTAATTGCTCGAGGGATTATTATGAAGCTAGCCTCTTTTCATTCTTATTACTGTGTTGTGTTATAAGAATCACATTTCAAGTCATTCCAAGTTTTTCCTGTCGCCTTACTTAATCTGTTATTCACAGCTCCAGGCCTCTCAAATATGAGGATCCATTCTACAATCCATTGGTGAAAGTTGGTAAGAGCTATTCCACCGTGGAGATATGTGGGAAAGTTTACAAGTTGGCCCCAGTTTCTCTGACAAAAGGGCAACAAGCTCTCCATCAGAAAAGAAGGTCGAGAGCTATACCAATGGAAGAGACCAACTATATTCCTTAAAGAAGGGGATTCTATACCTCCTGATATTGACCCTGCTATAGTCAGATGGATTCCCGCAAATCACCCCTTTGCAACTACTGCTAGTGACATTGATGAAGACTTGGCCCAAAATAATGTTTATCTGAAACATGGTGTTCCATTTCGTGTTCAAGCTGAGCATCAAGCGCTACAGCGAAAGCTAGAAGTACTGCAAAATGTACGCGAGTTTGATGTTTTCAACATTTGTGTTCCTTTCTGCTAGATAAGGCAGATTTTGCCTCTGTTTCATTCTCCAGTTCTCCTGTCAAATAAATTTTACTGTTTGTTTACAGGAGCAAAAATTCATTAAAGTAGTCATTGATACCAGCAATGTTAAAGATTTTGAAAGACCATTCAAGTTAAATCCAAATCACTTTAATAGCAGCTCATCTTCAGAGGAAATGCCGAAACTGTAAACTAGTTTTTGGATTTGATACTATCAATGTCATCCATCAAATATCTCTATTTTGCACTGAATTCTGGGATGTTTAGATTTAGGCAAGTCTGGAAATTGAGATTGCCGGTGGATAGAACTTCAATTTTTAGCTCACACCAGTAGTTCAGTTGTAAACTTGAGGTTAGGTAGTGAATTTTACTTTGTTTTGCAAATTGCAATGTGATCTCTCTCCAGAGAGCTGACCTGCTCTGCTCACACGTATATAAGTTTTACAGCTCCAACAAATTTATTGTATGCAACTTCATCAGTATTGTCATGGCTTTTAGGTTGATATCAGATTAGAGTTTCTTAATTTGTAGATTATTTTTTGGCCAGTTCTTAAATTTCTCATTTGGCTGAAGCATTCTCTCTGTTAATGGTTGATGATTTTCGTTGATCTGGCATGTTTTACAGAGTTGAATCTGCCTTTTTAATTTTACTTTCATGTAATTGGCAGACAGAAGCCAAATTGAATGATGCTATATTCCTATGGTCATATGTAAACCCTGTGGCAGGTCTTCTGAAATTGTGTGTTCAGAAGCTTGCGGTTCTAGCATATTCGTTCACCCAAACAAGAGATTAAATAGCCTATCGACTGCCAATCTTTGCAAAATGGGGATGATGATGACTGAAAATGCCATGAATCTCTTAAACTTCAGCGTGTTCTGTTAGTTCAAGCTCCCATAACTAGCACCAATCAGTTCAAACGCCTCGCCCAACTGAACAGACAATTTAGGGTATGTTTAAAAATATGCGCCTCAGCAATTAATAAATTATTGAGTGTTTGTATAAAAATCAAATATTAATTTTTCTTTTTCAAATTGGAGCAATTAAAAAATTATTAAATGTTTGGATAAAAACTAAATATCTATTTATCATTTAGTAGTATGTAGAATTTGCATTTGCCTATTATCGTTTTTACTAACTAAAAAAAAAAATACTTTTATATGAAATCAGCAATTATCAATGCCGGAACCTTGGGGTCGCACATTGGTGCCCCTCTCATTGGGCTCTACTTAAAATGCAACCGCGACACTGGGACACAGATCAAAGAACAAGGCATCATCTGAATCAAACTATCTCTATATTTAACATTATCATGAAAAATTTTCAAACAAAATGGCAATTGATTGTTTAATTATAAGATTTCATTCTCAATATAATGACATATTTAGCAGCTCAAACTGAAAGAATCAAAAGGCCATCCAAGCTTGTCAATCACTCGTTCTTGGCAGCAGCAGCAGCTTGTCTTGCACCAACAGCAAAGAACTCTGTGATGACTTCAAGGGGCATTCCTTTGGTTTCAGGAACCTTCAAGAAGACGAACACCCAAGAGACGGCACACATAATGGCAAAAAAGATGCACATACCCTGTAAGCCAATTGAATTTAGCATTACAGGCACTGTGTAGGTAACAATGATATCTGAAATCCAGTAAACTAAGGCACAGATGGCAATGCAGAGGCCGCGAACCCTCGTGGGGAAGATCTCAGAGCATAGGATATTTGGGATAGGCCCATAAGCCATTACAAAACAGCAGAAGTAGATGACAACACAAACTGTTGAGATTGCTGCATTGGCGACTGTGCCCAAGTCCACAAGTTTGCCAATTATGAGGATAACAAGAGAGCCTATGAGGACAGGAATTGTAACGAGTAGCAGCGTCCTGCAAGAAGAGAAGAAATCATTTAATAATACAACTTTTTCAAATGAAAACACGGGAGAATTCCACATCAGACAAATGGTGGTAGAATGACAGAGTAAGGGTCTTGTGGGTAAGAACTTCAAATGATGCAAAACTTAATGCAGAACAAGAAATCACCTTCTGCCTGACACATCCATAAGCCTCATGCCTACGGCTATGCAAGGAAGCATCAGAAATGTTGTGACTGTACTAATAAGGAATGATGCAGAAGTTGAACTGATTCCTAGGTTCACAAGAAGAACTTCGACACCTGCCTCTTCAAGAATTTGAGGAGTGTAGTAGAGAATACCACCTATACCAGAAAACTACAAGCAAGTATATATTAAAAAAAAAAAGCTTCAATTATTTACAACAATTAATGATATATAGTGTGGATCAGAATAGTACTGTTGCTAATTTCAATTCAATTAAGTGATTAACAATAAGCAGATGAAGAAAAAAAAATGATAAATAAGATGGACTACCTGCTGAAGAATTTGAATTCCAATCCCAACAATCAATGCATGTTTAATTCCAGGATCAAGTAAAGCATCCCAAACTGGCCCCTTTTTAGCAGTTTCCGCTGGGTGAACCATTGCAGGTCCCACTGGATGCTGGTCTAGCAGCTCCTTGGAATAAAGAGCAGGCTGACTTACTAGAGCAGCAGCATGAACATACTCACCTTCTTGAGGCACATCATTGCCAGGAAGAGCAACAAGAGACCCACGACGAGATCCAGGGCCTCCCTCCTGGTGCAAATAAATCCTTTTAAATCCTCCTTCCTTCTTTCCATCTTCGTCTTCTCTTTCAGACCATTTCCAGGCCAACTGCCAACCACCACCAATACCTGTACTACCAACTGCCTCCCCAGTTCCTTGAATAAGACTGCTATGGTGCCTCATGCTCAGAATGCTGCCATGCGAAGGAGGGGGTTGCATATCTTTCTCCATGCTTGTTGTCTGACGTGAGATCAATGGACTATGTAAATTGTCATCTGAGTCTCCTCCAGCTGCTTCTGATGTGTAGTCCTCACCTTCCCTCTGTAGGCTCTCTTCATCCCACTGCTCATGTTTAACATGAGGTTCTGCTGTACTAAACATGCTACCAAAATTAGGGAAAAGCATGCTTTGCATGCCTCCTGTTTCAGGAAACTTCTCATGAACACTACCGAAAAGAGTCACAAGAGGATCCATAAGAGGTACACTTTGGTTCACCATGCTTCCCTGGCGAGACACAAGAGCAAGAGAACTCTGTCCAGTGACAGGTTTAGCAACCCAGGAGAGGCCCTCTTCAGGTCCATATAATTTGATTTGATCTTTCTCAGCAGTGGGTTCCTGACCATCAGGAAGTTCATCTGCGGGGCCTATTATGTACTCCTCTATGGATGTTTCACCCCCAATACCAAGACCTTCGACCAGCAAAGCCATCTCACCTGCGGATCATATAAGCTTTAGTAAAATCCAATTGTAAAGTTGTCATAAGCTACTTGAACGGAAAAATAATAGTTCGAAATTTCCAACACTTGGATATTAATATGTACAATTTATGGACCATTTTGAGAAACTGTAGCATGTTATTTTCATCTGAGACAAGAGCATATAGATATGCTGCTATTTATTCAAGTTAGGCATGATAATAAATCTCAACATGAACTCAAAAGTGAGAACTGGAATGTGAAATGGTTCCAATTCCACCAGCAAAATAAACAAGGCATTCAGTTAAGAAAAAAAAAATTGCTTCTACGTTTATTTTTTATTTTTGAGGAAGATCTATGTTTTTTTCTACGTTGGTTACTATTAAGACGAGTAAAATTGAATTTTCCGGTACTGATGCAAATGTAAAATTATGGGGACAATGGATGATGTAAAATAACAAAATAACTAGACAGAGAAACACAGAGAGCTTTAATCTTAAACTATTTAGCATTAAAACCAGAAACATACCAGTAAAAATTCATGCAATACTAAGTAAATTCAGAATGTATCAAGTTTTTAGTCTAAAAATTATGTAAGACTTTAATTTTATTTATGTCTAATAAAATTTCAAGTAGCCCTATAAAGCCACTGATGCTTAGGTTAGCAGCCAGGGTAATCCAGACATCTGCTCCCAGGGAAATAACTAATTGTGATCAGACATGGAAACTCTTATCTCAAGATTCATTTGAGATAATTATGTAAACGCGCACTCTAATAAGGGCTCCCTTGTGACTCCATTAAAACAGGCAAGGAAAAATGCCTCCAGTACTCAAATTTCTAAACCGTTTCTTAAAAATAAAAATTAAGGAAGAGGAAAAAAAGAAAAAGAAATGAATGACAGTGAAATAAACCTGAAACATCTTCCCTTCCACGCAATCTCTGGAGAACCCGTTTTGCCTCAAGCATTTTCCCTCTACTCACAAGCCATCGGGGAGATTCGGGCAAATAAAATATGGTCAATGCAAAATACAGTAGGGAAGGAATAGAAAGAACACCAAGCATCAACCTCCAACTTGGCGAGGATTGCAATGACATCCCAAAAACCATACAATAAGACAAAAACATGCCGCCTGAACCAGTGAACTGAGGAAGAGTATTTAACATTCCCCTTATATCTGATGGGGCAGTCTCAGATATATATACTGGAACAAGTGTAACAGCTAAGCCAATTGCAAATCCATCTAAAAGCCTTGCGATACATAGGATATAGACATTTGGGGACCAAACCATTATCAATCCACTGACGAAGTAAAGCATTGATGAAATTATTAGCATCGGACGCCGACCAAGCCAATCTGATATTGCTCCTGAGCATGTTGTGATTGCTGTGGCTCCAATAAGTGACATGGCCACAATTAGACCTTCCACTGAAGTTTGCAAATCAAGGTCTTTCTTGATGTAAACAATAGCCCCTGCAAGCATAGCACGAAAATTGCATAATTGCATCCATTCAATAATTTTTCATTGAGATTAATAAACCCATCAGGAAAACTTGATTACTACTTCTACAATCTCCGGAATTTTCATGTTTCATTTTTAACTTTCAAAGTTTTCATTTTTAATTCAAACATTTTTTGGACCTCATTGAAGATCACATATAAAAGACAAAGATTTAAATGTTTAAGGAAGAAGTACCAGCAATGGTAGCATTATCCCATCCTTGCAAGAAGCTGCCAATGCACGCAGCAATAGCCACAAGTACAGCTTCCTTCATCTTCTAAACGATGAATCAAATTCCGAAGCTTGAACTAATCTGCAAGAAAAAAACCAAAATGAACCATTCCCATCATATTTCAGATCTAATGCACTCATCAGTGAACTAATATAACTATACAAAGAAATGAATCAACCTACACTAGCAATCAAAGCAATATCTAACCAATAAATTTTCCATTAAAAATCAAGTTATGAATTAATACACTTACTGAATAAGGAAGAAAGCCCAACCAACATTAGCACATCGAAAAACCAGAAAATTGAGATCACTTTATATTACTCACCTATTGATACCCCCAAAAAGGTCAGATTGGCTTGACACTCAGATTGTGAGCTAAAAGTAGATACAGCTCTCTAATAAAAGAAAAGGAACAAAGCAAGGTTATTGTTTTCTAGAGAAAAGAGAAAGAGAGAGAGAGAGAGAGAGAGAGAGAGAGAGAGAGACCGTTATTAGTACAGCCTGATCATGAGTCAAGCCAGTGTAAGATTTGATTTAGGCTCTGTATCAATTAACCATCAAGTGAGTGATGAACTGGCTGCTCCTTGGTTAAGGAATCTTTGGGTATAGACAAAATGACACTAGAGATTCAAAAAGGGGGGAAATAGAAAAGAAGTAAAATTTAATTTGCCAGAGAGAACAAGGAAACCAGTTTGGTCTGAGATTAATTGGACCCTTTGCTCAGCAACTCTTCAACAGCAAACCAATACCCGTCAAACACTAGCCACTCACTCACTCTTGAGTTAACTTCTCTAATAACTCAATAACTCGGATTCTAAATTCACCAGGAAAAAAATAAAAAAGGAAAAAAGAACACCCAGAAACCTTTCCAACTGGGTAAAGCCACTTTACAGTATTAAATTGGATCAGAGAAATATATATTAACAGAATCAGACAACTTTGATTGAATATTGATAAATTACCATAAAAATTGAAAAAAACAAAGATTCTGGAGCCTACTACTCTCAATCTATGGCTTTTAACTTCCAAATGGGCCAACCAAGCAATCGAGCATAGATTTTTTTTTTCTTTTTTGTGGGAGTGGGGGTGGGGTTGTGGTTTCGCTAGCACTCCGTAATCTGTATTATTTTATAAGAATAATTGAATAAGTTGTGAGGATCTGAAGTGTACTTGCTCAGTAAGAACTTGACATCTGCCGTTAGTAATTTTCTTTTTCTTCTTCCGTTGTACAACGCTAGAGATAATTTTTAATGCCTCCCATGTAAAATTCCGAGTAATATGCCTTTTTTATGAGGTAACTATTTTTATGAAATCAATATTCTATTTAGCAATAATGTTTTAAAAAAAATAAAGGAAAAATTACAGTTTAATTCATAAATTTTAGTCTAAATAATGAAATAATTTTTATATTTTAAAAAATATATAATTAAATCTCTGTATTTTAATGTTGTCTGACATTATGGTTTTTCCATCATTTTTTTATTTTTTATTGTTAAAAAATTGCTGAATTTAATATTTTATAATATAATAATTTATTAATACCCATTAATCATGATATTCCATGAAATCACATTTCTCTGAAGCATACAATCAACCGAAATTCTTCAAAGCTTGTCCATGGCACTTTTCCCAGTTTGGGCACAACCCATATTTGCACAAGAACCAAAATCAATAAACCAAAAATCAGAATAATGCTTTAGAAGTTTAGCAGACCAAAATCCCTAAAGTCGAACTTCAAAGCCGATCAATATCAACAAAATCCTCTATTAATTTGGAGTTTCAAAGACGATCAGGGTCTACTCCAAAAGAGACAGCAGCCGGAGCTGGTGAGTCTTTAATAGTCGAGCTTCTATTATCTCTTCCGTCTGGTTCTCAACAACAGCCGCAACAAGTTGAAAGTCTGATGCCAAATCACCAAAGATCTTTCAATTCTTTGGTTCTGTTTCTCTCTCGATCTGCGATGGCATCATGGCCGTCGATTGGGTCGCTAATGATCACCTTCTTCCTATCTGAGAGCCATTTGATATTTCAATCGGCATCGATTGCGGTTTTCCAAGGAGTTAATGAAATGGAGGCCGTGGAGTCAAAGAGTTGGTGAATTTCCAGAAAGATAAGGTCAGGAACTGGTCCTGTTCCTAACCTCATTCTCTATCCATGTTTCTTATTCTTTCATATTAGCTATTTTTTCTAGATTTTTTCGTTTTTCTCTAAAAAATTTTGATCTGGGTATTTGTGTTATAGCTCTACTTCTTGTCTGTTTTTTAGTTTCAACTTTTATGATTGGGAATTGAAACATTGGGTTACCCTTGAATTGAACAGGAAGGATGGCCTTGTATTGTATTATATGCTGGTTTATTAATTAACATAAGAGTGATGTTGTTGGGAACTTAATGCAACTTTCTATATTTGAAATCTGAATGCGGTGAACGTTTAGGTGCTTAGAGTTCCAGAAGAAGGCACCAGAGAGTCCATGAATAGCAGAGAAAGACAGAGAGATGAAAAAAAATATAATAAATAAAAAGAAAGGGTTGGAGATAGAGAGAACACGTGCCAAGTGAAAAATGAGTTGGAGGAGATTTGGGAGGTTTTGATCGGTTATGTGAGTTGTGTCAGCCACAAATGCTTTTAAGCTTATGCCTATTTACGTCATTTCACTTGTTTTTAACCAAAAAAATTAAAAAATTTGACAGGAGGACTATAACATTGTTAAAATATGGGACGGAATTATATATTTTTCAAAATAAATGAATTATTTTATTATTTAGATTAAAATTTAAGAATTAAATTATAATTTATCCATAAATAAAAAAAAGAAGAATTCTATTTAGCAAACCAGAATCTCCAAAACGAATATTTCAATTGTCAAGTTTTGAAATTTTAGGCTAATTCCAAATTCAAGTCTTAGTTAAACTAAAATGGTAATTATTATCATTATTTAGACTTATTAAAGAAACCATTTTTTAATGAATTTCCTTAAAAAATTTATTAAGAGTTAAAAATTTATATAATATTAAATAAATAAATTTAAAAAATAAGAATTTATATTTATTATTTACGATAATAATGTTTATAACGAATAATTTTATTAAAAATTTTTTTTTTATCTAATTTATTTTTATATTTATTTATTTATATTTTTTTAATATAATAATTTTATAATTATATTTTATTTAAAATAATTATTTTTAATGAATATTATCAGAATATTCATTAAAAAAATCGATAAATAAAATAATTTATTGGAGATTATTACAAATACTCAAACTTTGTTTGAGAAGACAGGAAATAAATAAAAAAGCCAGAAAATTTTCAAAACAATTTATTTTTTTTTCTTTTTATTTGAATTAGGAAAAATTAAAATTATGTTGACTCGCTATCATTTTTCTTTATTTTTTCCTTAATTTAGAGAAAAGTGTTAAAAGAGAAAATAAAAATTATTTTTTCATAACAAGCAGACAAAAAATATTATACTACGAACATGTTTTCTAATTTTAAATTGAAAAATAATTTTTCTATCATTGACAAATGAACACTTTTTATAATTAAAATCTAATTTTTCATAAAAATGAAAACTGATAATTTAAAAAAAAAAAACAAAAAATAATTTTCTGTGCTCTAATATTCTCTCTTTTATTTTCCTTTAATTATTTCTTCTCTTATTCAAATAAAAGCTCTTTGTACATAGAAATAGTATATATATAAGTGGAATCTATCTTATATGCATGTGCACCAAATGCACTAACTAATTCTTTTAATTAATAGCAAATATGAAAGTTTGAATTTTGTTAATAATAAATTTTTAATATAAAAAAAATAAAAAATTATTGAATGAGAGAAAATTAACATTTATCATAAAATAAAATATACTCACGTCATACATATTCAACATAATCCAACAGTAAATCCATATTATTTTGAATAATAAATTTAGAATCGATTTACTTATCAATATTAAATATATATATATATATATTCAGATAATTAATTTCTATTTAATTAAATGAGTTAATTTACGTGTTCGCCACCAAATTTTCAAATACGATTGCCGGTAAAATCTACCTGTCAAGAGGAGGAAGATGGGTAAGGATCAGGCAGTTTGCAATAAGAGAATGTTAGATAAAATGTACGTGGAGTCACATGGGATAGATTGGAGTTTTTCAGTTTGTTTACATAATTTTATAACTTCTTTGATCTCATACTCCATTGAGTTCATGTTATTTCTTTTTTCATTTTTTTTATTTTACATAAATTAAAACTCGAATTCAATAGCTTATATTTATTATAGAAATAATTTTAATATTGCTTGATTAAAAATTTATTAATAACTCTTCTTAATCTATCCATAATATTTTTGCATAATTTTATATATTTATTTCAATTTAATTTTTTCATATATAAATAATAAATATATGAATATATCTTTGTATCATTTTGTATATTTAAATTATATTTTAAATATTATTATTATAAATTAAATTTAGATTAATAAAATAAAAAATAAATATATAATTTACTGATATACTAATGTGATTTTTTTTATAATTAATATGATTGCTTTTTATTTTTATTTCTCAATTTTAAAAACAAAATTTATTATTAAATCATATAATTATACTATGAGAAAATTATAAATCATTTTCTTTATTTTATCATTTTTTTTAAAGATTCAGATCTTTAAAAAATATATATAAAAAATATAATATAATATGGTAAAACCAAAGATCTGATTCTATCTTTAATAAATAAAATATAGCAAATTGATTTATCAAATGAGACAATCTTAAAGCTTAATTAAAAAAATCATAAAAATTTATAATTAAAAATTTTTAAATTTTTATATTACTTTTATAAATTTATTTTTTGTCTTGATTTCATCAAACGATGCAGGCTCGTTCTGTCCATGTGTGTGATTGTATATGTCCATCCAAATTTGGTAAGAGAAGCCCCATATGGTGTTCTCGTGCTAGACGTGGATACTATTAATTGGGCTGTCTCCTTAAGCATTGGAAAGGCATTTGTCATTTTTTCCATCTTTGTCCTCTTCTTTCACTTCGATATTTCAAGAAAATGAATACGAATGCACACATACGCTTCCTTTTCAAGTTTTTTTTTTAATGTATACAACGAAAGTACTCACACAAGTCTCCAATTAATGGTGTGCCTCCACAGTCCACCCAACATAGCAAGGCCTATATATTTTTATTTCCTCAAAGTTGGGAAAAATATATTAAAAGCCAATTAGCCAAACAAATCCTTTTTCCAAAAGTCACAATTGTTTTAATTTAGGACACAATATATCAATCACTACTACAAATTAGTCATATAAGGGTATAAAAATTAATTTTTAAAAAATTATATTTTTATTTTTAAAATTTTTAAAAATATATAAAATAATTGATATAAATACAGTTATCCTAAAAATAATTAGATGATATTCGAGTCAAAAACAATAATTATCTCTTATGTCATATTTAATTATAAAATTAATTATTTTGAATAATAACTTATAATATAGTATCTCATATATATATATATATATATATTAGTGTCATTTTTTTATTCTATATATCTTTTAAAAAATATATTTATTTGCCTCTCATAATAGTAATTTGAGATAAATATTAATCTTCGTTTTTTATTTTAATATGAACATTAATTATTCACCGTTAACTTTTAATTCTACTGCCATTGGAGATTTTTTTTCATTATTTTTTTTATCTAATAATATTGTTTTAGGAATAAAATTAGCTTAAACTAAGGGATATACTAACAAAAAGTAAAGATTTTAAATCAAAATAAAAAAAGAAAATTTATTAATCATAACAATGCAATAACATAAATATTAATTCAATCAAAACATTGTATAAAATAAATAAAAATGTGTGGAAATATCAGTAACATAAACTAAATATATTGTATACTAATATAAGAAAATTATTGTCTATTTTATTTGTTTCTAAATTTATAAATATTATAAAATTTTTTATGTCCCTAAAAGCTAAAATATAACTCTAAAATTTATTTCTAAAAATTTTAAATTTTATTTTAAATGAATATCCTTATGGTGGTTGAAATTTATATTTATCTTTAGAGACAAATACCGGAAATAACTCCTAAAACTTTTTATTAAAAATATGTTTTTTATTTTTCTAAAAATTTATAAGAATTAGAAAATAGTGTCAAACATAGGGGTATATATGATATAAACTAATAAACTAATTAAGATTTTAGAAACAAATATTATATGAGTAACTAATTAATTATATATCTCTAATACACATTTTTATTATAGTGAATTAAAAGCTTAAAATGGATTGGAATTGGATGGAGTTATTAAAGTTGGCTTTATTGTAATTTGTTACCTAATGGGTAATGTTGTGAAGGCCTACTTTTGATTTTTAAATTAGATTTTTTTTTTTCTATTAGTCAAAGTAATACGCATTTATTATTAAATAATATTTCGGTACGTAGAATAAATAAAATTAGAACTATATAAAGAAAAACAAAAATGAAAATAATAATAATAAAAGAAGTGATGATCTCTCACTATCTATCCCTGTCCAAATTGTGAATGCATCTTTTTATCTCTAGATCATTTTCTTTATTATTGTCCCTAAAATCGAAATTTCTCTATCAGAAAAATATTCATAAAATATAAAAAAAAAATTACTTTATTATATTATTTTATTAGAATTAGATTTAAGAAACTTACAAATAACCCCTTTAAAAATATGAAAATAAAAATTTTGATATTAATAAGAATTTATTGCATTATCATCTGATATATAAAATTTGTATAACTTGCCTTTTTTATAAAATTAATATAATTAATTGACAGTAATATTAATATATTATTAACACATGTTAACTTTTAATAATAATATCCATTTCTAATAATAACTTGTATATAAATATTGGATTAAATAAAGAATTTTATACTAAACCCAAGATTGATCTAATTGGATCAAATAAAGAATTTTAATATTTATTCATGTTATTTTTTATTAGGGATTTTTTAAAAAATATTGAAAAAAAAATTCATTTTTACTGTTAAAATTTTTTTTTCTAAAAATACTATATACCTAAAAATAATTTTTCAAAAATATTATATATTTAAAAATATTTTTTAAAAAATACAACATATATTAAATATATACTAAAAATATATTACACATATACTAAATATATATCAAAAAATAATAAAAAAAATAACTGTAAAATTAAAATAAAAAATAAAAAATAAAATATTTATATAATATTCCCTTTTTTATTATTAAGGGTGATATTATAATGTTGTATTCCAAATGGGAAGGCACCGACTACCTCAAAACCCCCTAATCGGACATCAAACCCAATAATAACAATATTGGGTTTTGGTGGAATGCTTTTAAGCCTAACCCCAAAACTATACTCTTAATATCAGACATAAGCCCAATTTCGGTAGGCAATCAACCAAACTCTGTTGCACACATACTTTTCAATCATTCTCCACCGTCGGATTGATATGAAGGAGCTGCGACTCGATCCGGAGAATGACGTGGCAACACATGGACTACGATTGTGTTGAATGCAGCACTAACACCCCTCCCAATTAGTCAGAAAGGGAAAGCTGAAAATGGCGATAATGAGGGGAGAGCTGTTGGTGGCGAAGCTGGCTGCGGTGGCCAAATACGTGGTTTTTCCAGGAGCTATGGTGGCGGCTCTCATCTATTCTCCTCCTCGATATGGTTCTTCCTGCAAGGACGATAAATCCCCCAAATAAGATCCAAGCCGTCCTTTCTCTCTTCCCGGTTCGCGTCTTTACTCTGTTCTTTTAATTTCTCGTTCTTGGTTTAGGGTTTTGGTACAATCCTTCAATTGCTATCGGTTTGTGACTTTATTCATATCCATTTTCACTCCACATAGGTTGTAACATGAAATTCTCGACTAAACCACAAATCAAATAGATCTGGAATCTGGATATTAGTATAATGCTGAAATCAGTATAGATACTATATTTGGTATTTAGATGACTTAATCAAACTCATTAATGTCGCTCGCAGACAACTGGAAAATTTTTGAGATTGATGATTTAGTGGTGTGTTATCTATGAGCTTGGTGCTTTGTGGTAGCGGATTTGATCTGATGTTTGTAACACCTAAGGATATTTGGCTTCGTAGTTGATTTTTAGGTTGTTCTAAAGTCATTGAGGGCATTGCCTGCTATTCTGGCCACTGCAAGGAGGTGTTGGTTAAGTTCAACTATGGGCATCTAAAGTAGTGTTTGCACAGATTTCATCATTTTGAAAATGTTGTCTTTGAGTTTAAAATTTTTTTTTCTTACTCAAGTTGGAATTATGACTGTTAGGCTCTATGGATCATGTGATATCTATATGAAGTCTTGGCGATAATTTTGCCATTGGTGTTCATATAAGTTCTTTCTATACACCTATTGAAGACTGAATTACATTTACCTGCTTTTCGCTTAACTTAGTTATTGGTGTGTCGTACTAGAGCAGATGCAGATAATTCCTGTGATTCAGGATTAGAGGAAGAGTGTCGTTATATGTAATTGAAGAAAATATGCAGTTTCTCGTTGACTGATGCAATTGAGACTTTATATTCTTTTATAATCTCTATCCAAAATCCACCTTGAAATGCGACTGATAGTAATTTTTCTTTCTGTGCAGGGGTAGGTTGGGTGTTTGGCTCTGCATGCAAGTAGATGTGTGCTCCTTTTAATGCGATTAAGTGTGCAACAATCCTCAGCTCAGGAGCTATTAGTTGAATTCCATGAGTAGGCAGTTTGTGAATGAAAATGCACCTTATTTAGCTATGAATAACTTTGAATTGTAAATCTTTCTTTTGAGAACTTGCTTCCTATAAACATTATATCGTTAATCAATATTGCCCCATCAATCATATTGCGAGATCTATGAAGTTTTGGAATGCATAATAATATGATTTCTATATGGTTCGTACTTCTGAGTGAACAACGGTGCTCTCTTTGCCATGTAATGTAGATCAAGTCATTGTTGGTAATGAGAGATGAAAACATGATAGAAATGAGACCCATGTGTTTTGATTAGCTACATTTCTGCAGCTTCATTTAATCCCTACTTCTAAGGTTTTTTTCTTTTCCTTATAATATATATATATAGTTTGGACAAGCTAGTTTCAAGTTAAGTTAGGTGATTGTCTGTGTGTCATTTTAATGCCGAGGTTTGAGCTTTTGGCATATGGCGCATATTATTATTTTGTAATTTAAGGTCATATATTAATCTTGGTACTGAATTTTGATATTTGCCAGCTAATTAAATTGGCTATTTCATGTGAGGGTCCTCAACATCTAGGTTATGGCTGTGTTTTTGTAGCAGCAGATATTACTAATTGGTGAGCTTATCTTTCATGATAGTTGCTCTTCTTATCTGTAAGACAAATTGCAGGCTATCTTTTCTATATTTTTTCTGATTTTATCCAAAAGTAAGGCTGCCTGGAATGTGTTACATGTAGTATTGGACTTGGTATCCACAATCACAGCAGAATGCAATGATTGATCTCTACTGGACCCAGAAAACATACTGATTATTATTCCTAACCCAGTGCTGTATATGTTGAAGTTAGAGATATCCAGACTGAACGGCTGGGCCTCGTTAGCGCAGAATACAAACTCAAATATCTGAGAAATTATCTTCTGGTTTCCATATTATAGTACTAAATTACATGCTCCAATTAAAACCATGAAGATGGCCAAAATTTGCACGGCAGCGAGTCACCATTAATCCCAATTCTACTTGTGCGGTTTGTTGAGAGCTAAGACGGCCATTCGTGCCCTAGACTTCAGGCGGAGGGGTATATCATGTGCATAGATGCATCACGCATGACATGAATGGTGAAACAAGAACAAATTAGTGATACCATTGTTATCAACTTTTATGAATGAATAATGATGGTTGGTTTGCTTTTTTAAATACATCCAAGGCTTTTTTTCCCCTAGACAGAGCTAAATAGGCCGTATTGATTGGCAGAGCTCTCCCCAACCTCTACCAGCGCGCATGCATGCAAAGGGACCCTCAACCAATCCCATCATCAATCATAAACAAAAACTGACGTCTAAATCATCAAAATACTGTTGGGATGTTTGTTAAAAAAACACGTGAAAATAAAATTTTTACGCGTTAAAAATAAATTTTTAAAAAATCATTTTAAAAAAAATTATTATGTATAATTTAATTTTTTTTATTTTTAAATTTTAAAATATTATTTTAAATTAATCAGTTAAATATTTAAAAAATTATTTAATATATTTTGAATTTCACATCGATATTACATATTTAATTTAACTAAATTCAAACTCCATATATTTGGATGCAATCCTATAAATATATATATATATATATATATATATATATAATAAACAATGAACAATACGATACAAGTCCAATCCTTATTCCATCCACCTGGGTCACATATCAAAAACTAGTACCTTTTCGCTTTTGCTGCTCCTCCACCTCTCCACCACCACCACAGTCGCAGAATATGCAAGGGAAAGTTTCGGTTTCATGATATCTCCAAACTTAGTCAAAAAGAAAGAAACCAGATAATAAGATACATTAATTAGGAAATGTCCAATAGATGATGGAAATAGGAATAGATATAGAGCTTTACATAATAATAAGAATAAGAATAAGAATACCATCTTCTAAATATAGATCATCGATATAATAATAATAATAATAATAATAATAATAATAATAATAATAATAATAAAACCATCTTCTAAGTATATATCATCGATGTAGCTTTAATGTTCTATTATTTAATGTATTTACTTGTGTAGCAGTAATTAAATGTAGCACTATATATATATGATGAAGTAAGTTGAGAGTTGAAGATTTTAAGAATCTAATGGCCAGGGTTGTGTGATGGGGGTATCTAACATCATCTGAAAGCCGGCCCTGTTGAAGGCAATTGAAGTGGACATGTCATGTGGTGTGATGTCTGAATCATCAGAAGAGATCCCCAAAACATTGCAATCCATATCAAAAGACAAGGGAAATTGATATGGGTTTGGATGAATCTTATCCACCCAGTTGAATAAATTAGCATCAGGCAGTTGAAAATGGGAAAAGTTAGGCTCTGTCTTGCACTGTTTTGGTATGGTGGATTGTTCTTTCAAAGCGTAATCTTGATGCGAGAGGAGAGACTTGAAGAGCATCGATGGTAACGGGTTCTTGCTTTTGTTCGTTTCTGCACTACTAGTGATGGAATTGGAATTGGGTGAAAATAAGGGTTGAAATTGAAATCCATTTACTGAGAGTACGTCGTGAGATTGGGAGAGAAAAGGGTTGAGTAGTAAACTTTTTACATCAATATTTTCTCCGTGATCCTGCTGCTGAATCAGAAATGGATTATCCTGATGGGATTCAGATTCTAATAATGTGGATGGTACTTCAAGCAATGAAGGCAACGAGCTACATGTGGGCGGTGAAGAAATACCCCATTGTCCTATTGGCATAACCCCATTTTTCTTCTCACCATTTTTTTGAAATATCCTGCAAATCACCCATTCCTCCTGCACAACAATCAATAATAAGAATACAATTAAAAAGAAATATTATTTTAGAATAATAAATAGAAAAAACAGAAGGGAGAAAGAGAGAGAGAGAGAGGCATTGACAATGAAACAGGACATGTTAAATCAAAGCAATCACATGAGAAACTACCCTAAAGGTGAAATAGTTATTTATAAATAATGGAGGGGTGAACAAGTCAACCCAAAAGAGGACAACACGTGTGAGTGGCAGATTTAAAGAGAGAGAGAGTAATGAAGAAGAACCTTGCACGTGTGGCGGTAGGAGAAATCACCGTCAAGGCGGTACTCGTGCATGACCCACTTGGTCTTCTCACCTCTGGGAGCTCGGCCCTTGTAGAAAACAAGAGTCTTTTTCATGCCTAGTAAAGAACCACTTGAAGCACTGTACACTTCTCTGTCTTTGCCTGTGGCTTTCCAGTACCCAGCTCCCGTTGCTCTATTTGTTCTCAACCCTGTTGGGTACTTCCTATCCCTTAGGCTGAAGAAGTACCATTCTCTCTCCCCCATTTTTGCCACATCTGATCCACAACCAGTTTCACCACTTAATTAAATTAATCACCTTAATTTCAGAGCAATATGGATAAAAATTTTAATGCTATATACCCTCAAACATTTATAAATATTTCAAAAAGTTTTTGACTTTCGGTTGTTTGCTTTGATTTCTTGGATCCAAATACACAACTGAACGTCTTTTTTCTGAAATATTTAATTAGAAAAAGAAAATGCATGATTATAAGCTGTTCAAGTATGTTTAAGTATGCATAGACTTGAAGGTTTAGCTCTTACATTTATGTTAATTATTAGAGTGAAAAGATGCATAAAATTCCTGAAAAGGATGAAGAAAAACACTGAAAAGAAGAACATATTTACTAAAGAAAAGAAGCATGTATACAGAATGTGTTTAAGCATATATTAAACAAGAAAAGCAAAAAATGGCAACCCAATAGAAAAGGTAAAAAGGGAATTGTGAAGATGATGGCATTTCATACCTGGAAGCTCCCAGGGCTCACACCTGTTAAGGTCAACCTCAGCGATTTCAATACCACAAAAACTCCCATTGAACACCTTTGAAGCTAGATAAAAGGTTATAAGCTCTTCATCAGTGGGATGAAATCTAAACCCAGGAGGCAAACCTTGTTCATTTCTGTCTTCCCCACTAAGCTCACACAGAAGTTCTTCCATGGTCAACATAATTAATTTTGTAAAAGAAATTAATTCAACAATTAATTCAATGAGAGTGGAGTAAAGAGTGAAGAGAAAAGGTTATTGTCGGCATGAAATTTATAGGGAATTTTAAGCACTGAAACCGAAGCCAAAGGCCAAGGCAGATCCATATCAGATACGGACTCATCACAAAGTCTAGCCAAAGGGGCCTACAAGGGAACGCACCTGAGTCCTGAGGCCCTTTCAATCAGGGTATAGTTTTTCCCCTTTTTCTTTCATGTATTATGTAGTAGTAATTAAAAATAGTTGGTCGCAGAGAGAGAATTATGCGTGCGTGTGTAAGCATGTTTTGTGAGTAGTAGAGACTGCAGAAAGTCATATTGTATTATATATTTATTTGATAAAATTCGAGGAGTGAGGATAGGTTGTCATTCTGACCACTGAAATCATCATCACCCAATTCTTCTTTTTTCTCATTATTAATATATTTCTTGTCATCATATTTTATATTAATTCATAAGATAAAAAATTTAATATCCAAATATATATTTTTTTATTAAAGTTAAATTACATATTCATATTGAAAATTAAAAAAATACACTCGAACAAGTATTTAATAAATAATGTGAGATAAAAATATCAATTTATATTAAATTTAAATAAAAATAACCTATTAAAAAAGTATATGACCTACGTGATAAATGAATTTAATAGTTGATTTCGTTAATTATTAAGATTTTGAGTTTGGTAAAAATGAACCTGCTAGTTTTAAATAGCTTAAGCACAGAGTAATTTAAATTTTTCATAAAAAATTTTCGACTAAAATGCAAAAACTCGCTAATTATTTTCAAATAAGAAATTTTAATAACACCTTTATCTTTAAAATAAAAGTGATTGGTGTTATAATAAGACTGTGAGTACTAAATACATCACCCCTTCTTAATATTTAAATACGTCCATGAAGTCAAAAAATTGATATAAAAAAAATTATTTATCTCATCAATTTATTTTGATCCGCTATAAGAGAAAAAAATTATAACTCGTTAAAAACTCTTTATGAGGATAAGAAAGAAACAATTTTTGGGATTCCTTCATCTTCAAACCTATTAATTTAGACATTGAAGACTCTGAATCGAAACCATTAATTGTTCAAATAAGCAAAGATGGAGGGGGATTTAATCATAAAACAGGTGTCGGCGTTGCACGTGAGGTTAATTTAATAAAAAAAAAAAAAGAAATATAGGTAGTTGTATAGGTCATAGTGATTCATCCAAGTAAAAGATATTTAACAATCTAAGGCTACAGCCTACCCTATACCTCTAATATTTATTTATTTAGTTTGATGGTTTCTAGGCATTTCTGTTGCTCTGATTACCCTGCGCTGCTTCCAGTCCTTATCACATGTGATTACTTCTTCTTCTTCTTTTTTACCTATCCTTATCCTGTTTTTGTTTTTTTAGCACTTACTTATAATTTTCATTTAAATAGTTTTAAAATTGATTCAACGTTTGAAATTTAATATCTATTTATTTTTATATTTAAAATGATTACATGTCTTATTAGATCTTAAATAAGTATGATTTGTACTTTCTAATACATTCATATTATAAATCTTTATGCAATGAGTGTGATTCATTCATTCAATAAGATAAATGAAAGTTCAATCATAGAGTGTTTTTTTTGAGGCAAATCCAATGGAGCTTAGCTTACATAGCTGAGGGTCATGCTTGACGCTATGGTGTTTCAAAATAGTGGTAAGCACAAGTAAAAGTGATTTTCTTTTCTCTCGTCTTCTTTTTAGTTTAATTATCAACGCCTGCATTTATTGATAATCAATCTTTATTTTTAGAAAATTGTTGATAAACAGTATTTGATGAACAATACCTAAATGAATCTATTATTTAATAAATTTTAAATTAAAATATGAAATTAGATTAAATAAAAAATACTTTTAAATAATATATAAAAATTTTCCTTCTACAAGAATAAAAAACAATCACCTTTTTTTTTTTTTGGTTTGGATATATTTGTGTTTGTTAATTAATTTTTTTCCTATGACATATAATTTTGTGATAAATTAATTTGAATTTTTATGCACATATCATTACCTATAAATTATTAAAGAAATATATGAAAACTAAATAAAAATAAGTAAAATATGATAATTAATGAGAATATTTTAATATTACATCAGGAAGTTTTAATTAAAGCATATAAATTTTATTATCTACATAATAATTGAAATTTTGAATTGCTTTGGAAGTTACAAATTTAATTTTGGTAATAACACCATCTAATTATATTATGTTAAACAATTTTAATCACTTTCAAACTTATATATATATGTGTGTCTCAATTTCAAAAATAGTTATACTTTTACTTTAAATCATAATTATAAAAAAAAATAATTAAAAGCTTGAAAAGTTAAATTCATTATTAAATTTATTATGTCATATTATTTATTTAATATTTTAATTTTAATTAAAATTTAATTTTATAAATTTGATAAATCGAGTGATTAATTTAATTATGAGTAATTTATTAAATTCAAAAATTTTAAAAATTTAATAATTACTATCAATTCAATGAATAATAAGACTATATTGAACGTCAAATTATATTAATTATTTAAATATTATTTAAAAAAATATTTTTTTATTAAACAATAAATTTATTTAGGTAGTGTATTAACAATTTTGTAAAAAATATTGGTTATCAACAAGTGCACTAATAACGTTAATGCACTACATAATTAGCCTAAAAACAAAATAAAAGAAGGAAAATAAAATAACTTTCCTGCAGCTCTGTATTATGCTTTTCACTGTTCTAAAAACATCAACTACTTCTCCTTTAATGATCCGTCCATTTAGGGTTTATTTCCCAATTGAATTTTAGAAACATGTATGCTTGGTCCACATGATAATCAATTTCCAAGTAGAATTGTGGGCTGCTGGCATTTCTTATATTTTAATATCTATGCAATAAGGACGGATGCAAGATTTTTTTTTTTTTTTTTTTTAAATACCTTCTCGCATATAAAAAATAATATAAAATTAAAAAAAAATGATAAATTAGAGATTAAATTTTAAAAATTATAAGGGTAAAAAAGAAAAAAGAAATGAATATATAAAATAAAATGATTATTTTAATAATTTTATAAAATTTAAAGATTATATAATAATTTATATTAAAAAATTTTACAAATTAAGAAACGAGACATGCAGACCTATTCCTGCTACGATATATAATAATTTATATTAAAAAAATTTTAAATTTTTTAAAAATTTAAAAAATTTTATAAATTCGCCGTTGCATGCATACGTATGTGTTAAATGAAAATGGGTATCAATCTTTTAATTTGAATAAAAAGTGAGAAGCTTACTAATTTTAATTCTGTCCATTTATTTATAATATTAATTATTTTTTATTAATTTAATAAGAATTACTATGAAAAAAGATAATAAAATATTTTTAAAAAAGTATATAATGAATGTTCATATATAGTATAATTGATGGAGTAAAATTAATTTATTTTAATTTTTATAAAAATTTTCGATCAAATGCAATGAATAAAAATAAATTTATTCGATAATTGTCATTAATAATATAAATAAATAAATAAAGAATAAGGTTAAGCTCCAACAATAAAAAATAAAAAAAAGCCAATAACACAACAGTTGCGGTTTTTATTGTTTATTTATTAGGAGCCATCAGCTAAGGTTTTGGGGGTTACGTACGCAAATCTCTCGGGTCAGGACTCAGGATCCGAATCGGCCTCCACACTCCAAACTCCAAAGCCCAATGCAATGCATTTAATTTCTTCAACGGCTCTATCAATCAGTTTAACTGTTTCTACCTTTTTCAGTACCAACCATTAATTTCTCCTCTTATTTTTGCAAAGCAAGACTACATGAGTAGTCTGATTTCACTCACAGTGTTCATTAACAATTATGGGTTTAACCTTTTTAACTGTCTCAATTAGTAACTCATTAACATGTTTGGTACAACACAGTTTTCCCTAAATAACATGTTCGCTTTCATTAAATTATTTGATTCACTGCACTAAATTTATATAATATTAGATTTGTTAATTTTTCTCATGGTTAAAAAGGTTAAATTGGTACCAATGAGAATTTGATGTAATAGTAAAATCAAAACTGGTATTTTAGAAGGTTGCAAGTTGGATTTCAAAGTTTGTTTCCTATTTTGTATTGGACTGATTTCATTTGTAATGTTTGATTTGACTCTGTTTAATGTATAACACAATTGTACCTAATATTTATATTATATATAATATCTTTTGACAATTTTTTTTTTACTTAATATCACGCTAATCTTAATTGTAGGCCGAATATGATATATTTTATTAGAATTTGTTAGGAAAAAAAAAATTAATTTGAGCTTGTAATTAATAAAACAAAGAATCTAACTATATTGAGTTGAACATCAAGTTGAGTCAGAAAAATTGTTAGTAGGTAGAGGGGGATAAAGGTATAGCTAGAACCAAGTGAAAACAACATTTCAGATGGAAAGATACATGACTTTATCCATTGAAAAAAGGGATGTCTGCTAAAAATAAAATACAGCATAAAACAGCCAAGGAAGCAGAGAGATGTAATATAAATGGAAAATTTTAAAATTGAAGTGCTGGTTTTTGGTAAAGCTCATGAGTTGATAATGATTTGGAACTCGTCATTTTTTGCATGCTGCGTGTATATCTTGCCTGTTATCTACTTTAGTGGCAGCAGAAAACTACATATGGTGGAAGATTTTGGGCCTTCTTTTGGGCTTTTGGCTGGAAACTATTCCAGAATAATAATATTGTTCGGAAGTAGCCTGCATATTATTTGGAGATGGGCTTTCTTGTTATTTTGATATATATCAGGAACATTGATAATCTTTTTAGAGCTTAGAGCCCAATAAAAACTAAAAACAGGTGATATATTTGTGCCTTGAAAAGTTTTCATTTGCGTAAATTTTGTTTTCCATTTTTCAGTCTAATTATGTCTTGTGGTGTTTCCATTATTTTTTTTTGTATGACCATGCAGTACATAAATTTATTGGATTTGATTAATATGTGTTTGAACTGGAAGGGACCTCTAAAAAATAAAATTCTCACAATATCTATATTATTGTTTATAGTATTCGAACTCGAAATCTTATTTAAAAAGAATGAGTTCTTAATACTCATTGGTTACTGTTTCCATTATTAATTTGGGTATTTTAAAATTTGCTGAACGTTTTGATCTAAAGAATATTATGCAAATATATTTTTGGTTTATCGTTAGTATAATGAATGTTTCAAGAGAGGTGAGGTTAACTAATGTTATGCACATACTTTGATCTTCTAAATAAAGCAGCAAAAATATCAAACATGGAGCTTAGCGTGAATAATTAATACAACATATAGAACAATTTATAATACCAAGCTTAGCTAGCTACTATTCAAAAAGGATTTCGAGATCCTCTGATATATGCCCCCGCATCATAAATTAAAGAAGAAAAAAAAAAAAAACAACAATACGTACGCAAGTACGACTATATATATATATATAAGCAAACTTACGTAAGTGAGTTGTCTACAGAGCAATGACTTCTGATGAGTTTGTCCAGCGAATAGAACCATAATTGAAACATCTAAAGAAACGCGGCTTCTTTTCTTCACTTTCATTCTCATTCTCCTCTAATGATATTCCGTTGGTTTCAGGAGTGAATACATAGGTGACAACCATTCCTACAAAACAAACCACTCCCATACACACCAATGCTGCTCTCAGTAGTTTGACTTCCGGATGACCATCATCTCCATTTTTAGAAGCCCACAATACTCCAACGGATCCTATCAATGCACCCATCTTTCCCGTTGCTCCTGAAATCCCATGACATGTTGATCTAAATCTTGCTGGAAAAAGTTCTGCGGGCACTATAAAAGTTGTCGTGTTTGGCCCGAAATTGGCGAAGAAAAAAGTGAGTGCGTATAGGATCAAGAAACCAACATTTGTGTTTTGGCTCCAATATTTATAAGGAATTCCAACAGCCAAATAAACAATACCCATGAACAGAAAGCCCATAATTTGGATTTTTCTTCTTCCAATACGATCGATGAAATAGACAGTGAAATAATAACCAGGAATGGTAGAGCAGATTGCTAAAATAGCTTGGAAACGTGCCACTTGGAAAGCTTCTTGATAGACATTGTCGTTTTGTAGCTTCAGAAACTTAATGTAAATCTGAGATTGGAAAAGATTGCTGCTGTAAAAGACAATGTCTAAGAGAAACCAATTGGCAGAACAAGAAAAGAGATCGAGACCATGGCGATGAAAGAATTCTCTGGAGAGTAGGGGATAGGTTGGTCGATGTTGTGGCAATGGCTTATCTTCTGCTATTTGGCTCATTGAAACGTCTAATACCTTCTCCATGTCTTTTGCTGCTTGTAGGACATTATTTTCCACCAAAGCTGTGTATCTGCGGCATTAAACCACTTTATTTAATTTTAAAAAATATCATAGCTTTTATAATAATGTAAATAATTTCAAGTTGAACTGTTGAATGATTGTTTTAAGCCATTTCTGTCATTTTCATTTCATCAAGCCATTTTTTTTCCATAAAAATAATTATTATTATTCGTTAGACTTTGAGCTATAAAGAATTGACTCATATAATTTTTAAATTTATAAGTCAATTATCATTTTCTTTTCTAAAAAAAATTAATCACTAAACTAATTTTATTTATTTATTTTGTATAAATTTAGTTCCGATTAAATATTTAAATTCTAGATTTTTTTATTTTTTTTTAAACCTAAAGACTGTTCTATAACATTGAATAAAAAAAAGTCATTGATATTAACTAAATTTTATTGAAACAAACTTTAGTATTTAGTTGGTTAAAATTTTGAAAATTACAAATATCAGTAGATTAAGCCTAAGCTTATAGTTATTTTTGAATTTATGGGGGGTAAGAAAATCAAATAATTTGGGACAACCTTCATTTAAAAATAAAAGCCCAGAAAAGTCAAACAAAAACACCTTCCTTTATTCCTTGTTGTGAGCTCAACTATGTGAAAGAATTTTTTTTTATAAAAACAAGGGAAACTTTTTTATATTTATAATCATAATCAATATGCAAATGACTAATAATTTTTTTTTTTAATAATTAATATACTAACGAAAATAAGGAAATTAAAAAAAAAAAAAAAAAAAAAAAGACTCCATATTACCTCGCAGTTTCAGGCATCATCATACGCCAATAATAAGTGAGAGCAGCCGGAATTGCACCCAGCATCAGTATCAACCTCCATGCAATGTCAGCATCTTGAGGCGTATGATCCCTTTCCAAATCCGTTGATATGTTCCAAAATATCTTACACACCACCATCGTCACCGCCGAGCTCGCCAAGATCCCAAATCCTTGCATTGAAAACACGCCGGCTATGAAAGACCCACGAGTCCTCTTATTTGCAAATTCCGACATGATGGTCGCCGATAAAGGATAGTCTCCTCCAATCCCCAAACCCAGAAAAAATCTGAAAAAT